>QKMX01056922.1:0-13729 GCA_003401595.1 Venustaconcha ellipsiformis
GCAGTGATCCGTAACGAACAGCGCTTTAGACTACTCGGCCCCTCATTTCATTAACCAAATCAACTGTTATTGTTGGAAACAAAACTCATACAGATATACAAGATGTGCAAACAAAACCTATACAAATATACAAGATGTGTAAATGAAAACTTTATTATATTTTGTTACAGCGACATAGAAATACTTTCTAATATAAAATGTATGAAAAACAAAATAATCACCATTTAATAAAAATACAAACTGGACCCAAAAAAGGTGACAACAACTAAATAATTCATCCAAAAAGTTGTATATTTGATACAATGCTTTCAGTACAAATAAAAGCCTTGCAGGATCTTTTGATATGTTCACATTCTTGAGATACTGCTTTCAACACAGTATCCATACCAAGTCCATAAGACTATACCCATATTTAAACACTAATGGTTAGTCAATTGTAAGTAGTACCCTTAGAGAGTCCATGAACTGCTACCCCCATATTTAAACACTGCCTTATAGATAGTTGTAAGTAATACCCTTACAGAGTCCATGAACTGCTACCCCCATATTTAAACACTGCCATATAGATAGTTGTAAGTAGTACTCTTACAGAGTCCATGAACTGCTACCCCCATATTTAAACACTGCCATATAGATAGTTGTAAGTAGCACCCTTACAGAGTCCATATTTAAACATTAACAGCTAATCAATTATTAGTACCCTTAATGTCTTCTAGTGACAATGAGTCAGTGCACTAAAGTAAGTCTATCCCAATGCTTAAATAAATTGGACCAATGCAGTCAGAAAAAAAAAAGCCCACCATCTACAATGAACCTAACTTGTGTTTTTATACTGTTAGCTGTACTGTCAGATCAACAACACAGTAATGGATTATTATAGTGAAAATTCCCATACATACAGTCTGTGTAACCTTCCTTTCTCTTTAGACTGTCCACCTAAATTGGTCCCAAAAAGCAACTACCTTTGGTTCCTATAGCTTCCAATTTAGGAAGCTTTACTGGTCTTACTTGTTCTACTGTTGTAACACTGACCAAATGATTCAGAAATTAATCTTCTGTTTTCAGCTCACATTACCTAATTGTGTCTTTAGCAGTTTCTTTCGTCTGCACTCCATCATGGTCTTTTGCTCTAAAACTTTCTATTTTTCATTGTTTTCACATGAAAAAGAATTACTTCAATACATTTCCAGTCACCAGGTGAATCTTTTATAAAACAGTATATATAAATATATATTGGGCTTAATGTCATGCCAGCACAAAATTGGTATAAAGTTTCGTTCCCACAAGGAAATAAAAATAATACACAAGAAAATATTTTATGAACATAAATCTATCAGATAAGAGGAACAGATTGTAAATGGGACATAAAATAAATGGGACATAAAATAAACAATACAGGTTCAAAATATAAAATATATTCAATAAAGGGTCTGGTGGTACATCATTGTGTAGTTTCTTATCTGAATTCACATAAAAAAAATCCTCCATCTCCCCAAGTCGGTAAAACAGCTATTTTTTCAAATGAAAAACAATGAACTAATGATCTCTGAACACATTTGAGGCATTTCAATTTTATGACATTTACTGGTCCCTTAGACTGAAGGGTTTGAACATGACTGAAATTTGGTGTTATAATGCTGTGGATGAATTATTCTTCTATAAAAAATCGTGAATACTGCCCACATTTCTAACAACAAAAACACAGTATAATATACATTAACTGAGTGAAAAAATGCATAGTTTAAGATGCAGTACATGATAACACACATATGAACTAGATGTGTTGGTAAGTGAGTGCTTAGAAAATACTCCCCACCCCATATTGGCAAAATGTAAAAAGCTGATCTTTCGGTAAGCATGCGCTTACAAAATACCCCACACCCACCTTGTACAATTGTAATAAGTAGATGTCACATTGGTACGAGTATCGGAGATGAATGCATGAAAAGAAGCATGAACAGACAATCTGTATTAAAAAAAACCAAGTCTTTAAAGGCTGATTAGAGTCCATTTTTTTTTTACAGAACACAATGTCTAGTCATGAAAAACTGAAGACAAACAAAACAAAGATAAATATAAAAAATACTTACAATCCTCAAAATACAAAGTCCAATTTTTGATATAAATTGCACTTCATGTAAAATGTCAAGAGTTCTAAGCTGAACCATCAGACACATCCCATGGCAATAAGTCTGTCTCCATCAGCTGCCTTTCATGATATACTGGAGGAGACTTTGGACAAATTCGTTGCAAAAGGGTGGGGTCAGTGGCCAAGATCACTCACCTGTCTGACATCTGCTTAATAGCCAAAAGCAACATCAGTTAGTAAAAAAATCTGGGTCACTAAGATGCTTTCTGCTGTTGATTGCAGATCTTACGAAAACAACTGGCTGAAGGTTTGCATAGTTATTTTTATCCAAAGATGAACACCTACGATTTATCCCTAAAGACTGGAAGAACTTTAACGCCGATTTTTGAGCATCAAAAGTATCCACAAAATAATCAAACCTGAGGTCTCTCAAGACAGGTGGTTTCTTAAGAGACTAAGTGGATTTACTATACTTTATATAGACACTTTTTTAAATTGGATTCTTGCATTAAATCATAATTATTTACCTGGGCCATCAGTCTTATTTGTGCATACAACTTCTAAAACATGATTGGCAGCCTTGCATATTGACAATGCATCAAAAAAATGACAAGAAGGATATACAGACTGAATGGATGATCCAATCTGGTTGTCACGCAATTGTTTCTAAAATACTGCTGAGAGCTGCAAAGCAGCCAAAAAACTAAATATCATCAAATACATGAACTCATCAGCACCAATATTTACCTCCCTGAAATTAATGTCAACCATAACACTGGTTGCCATTCAACATTGCAGAAATTCATTTTTGTTTCTAAAAAAGGTCATGCAATTTATGAAAATTTCTTAGTGGATTTGGCTTATATTGAACTTAGATTCTGTGACTTTTATGCATGTTACATAGCATTAATTTAGATTTTCAAAATTGTTTAAAATTTTTTCTTTTTGAATGATCCAATCTATATGGCCATTCTAGGTGTATTATAGGCATGTTCCCCTGTACTAGTTTCAATATGTGACCCGAAGTGCAAACAAAGTAGCATATATTATATTCCTGTTTACCTTTCAAAAATGTGTTAATGATTAAACGTTCTTGAAAAAAATATACAATGAAAGAGCTGACCCATAACACCAAAGGTTGCATTCAAAAACAATAATTCTGTTCAAAGTCTGGGCTGAAGGAAACTATGTTACTGTCTGCATTTGTGTGGCTCAATTTATCTCAATTTCTGAACAATATATTGATTATAAATAAGCATTACATGCTTTCAGAAGAAAAGAAAAAGAACAGGACATAAAATTAAGATTTTGAAGTAAACAGTTCCAAATTAACATCTCAATATTCAAGGTGAATAGAGCTGTATGTAAATAAACAGCATCTGAACCTAACAAACATATGTAAAAATATCTTTCCCAAAAAAACTTTTGTGTATGAAACCAATTTGACATGATTAGCTTGTGGTGAGAGAACTTTTTTGTCCTCATTGCTACAAAACAGAATTAGGTGATGCCAAGATTAAGACAAGAGTATTAGAAATCGGTCCCATTACACTATTCCTATTGAATGCAATCTGGACATTTCAGAAGGGGAGGTAAATATGATTGACAATGAAAACTATTTTGTGTAAATCACTCAACCAAAACTAAAAAGGTGATACGTCAAGAATAAAATTAATTGTTCAACTTAAACTGATAAATATATTATATCTAAATTAATGTCAACCAAATCTTTTTTCGTGTTTTATTTTACAAATATCTTTGTTACATGCAAGTTATTTTTTTTAAAAATATTCTTGACTTAACTGCACATGGAAAAGGCAGTGATTTCGATGTCTTGCAAGGGTGCTTAGCTAATCCTGAAGAATAAATACCTACATTATGCACTTGCCTGTAACAACTTCCAAAAATAATAATGAAATGTTTTACACATGACCGCGAACACTGGATAATACTCATCTTTAAACACGAACCATGTCATAATACTGGCCGAGTGTTGCACCAGATGTTTGGGGCTTTCAGATTAAACAGGATTTTATTAAAGGTAAGAAAAAAGTTCTTATGTAAATTTTCCATGTAAGGTATATAGAGTCTATCTACGTTCGTTAGCTGATAAAAGGAGATATTTCATGAATAAAGTGGAAGCATTGTATTGTCAAGAATGTTTCCACTTCACAAGTGAAATATTTACTTATATCTACTAAAAATATTTACATTTTCCTATTATTATATATTTTTCAAGGCAATATCTTGGATTTGCATGGGTTTTTCTCCATTTTGTAAATTGACAAAATATTTCACCCTTATTTGAGGACAGCAACTTTGTACAAATTAAGCTTGTACAAATAATGCTGTGTGTTTTGTCAAATTATTAAATATTTTTATACTAAAATGAAGAGATTATTTGTTTAGTCACAGCATGATACAATCAACATTGCTAGCATCAGGGTACTATCCAAACATGACAGATTGGTCAACAAATATGAGAGTTTAACATTTAACAGATCTTAATTATTAGAAATTGACTGTATGGATTTGTTTTTGTTTTTTTTTTAAATTTCTGCATGAAAACACAAATTTTTGTGTGTTGGCAAGATTACAGCCAATTTCAGTAACAGACTCTGCACCCAAATTTTGATTGTCATTTAATTTGGTTTGCTAGACACTAATCAATGCCTAATTTCTCCATTGTTTTCAATGATGATAATGACTGTGATGACAGTTAAAATTGCTACTCGAACAATTTTATGGCTATATGTAATCAGTAGTTTTTTAAAAATGTTTACAGTTTCTTGTCGAGTGTAACAGGTACATGAAAATGTACGGGGGATAAAGAGTATCAAATGGCAGCAGGTCATATATGTTCAATCAATGACAATTTAAATGATTTATCTGGAAAACTACTTATATAGAAAATTAATACCTGAAGCCTGAGTTTTGTTGTTTGGGGTTCATTTTTTTGGCATTCTTGATGGCACATTGTCATTTTTAATAGAAATGTATCCTAGAGAGTCAATAGTCTTAACACATTTTATTCCTCCTGACAGGTAGAAGTGAAAAAAAAAAGAAATATTGACACAGATGTAAATGTGGAAATACAGGTCTGAATAGTGTACAGAGTAGTAGATATAGTTCCTATATGGAAAATGAAAGTAGTTCCAAAAGTGATATCGTCACTGTGTTGATTTCATTTTTCTCCCCAGATATATTTCATTATCTTGTTAAGAAATACGTACTAAAGTTACAGTTATTGTTAAAAAAATAGTTTCATTATAAATAAATCTCTCCATATTCTGACATAACAGATAAGCAAGACATTCCATTTGTCAACAACCTTAATATGTATTAGAGCTGTAAAGATGCTAGTGTTTCCAAATCAATCATGTCTCTAAAATAATTAAATGGCATTTGAATATTTGTTGTATTACGAGCACAAAAATTAAGCATTTGCTTTTTTTGAAGTGTTATAAAATTAATCACCGTACCATTCTGCCATAAGTTTTAATTGGAAGGCTATAAATACAAACTTTATTTCTTTATGTAAAATAAAGCAGTGGCATTGTAAAGGTTTGTGGTACAGGCTTTATAATGAGAGTATCAATGAAAGAAGTAAAAGTGTCAAAATTTACACTTTTTCATGTTATGTACTGCAGTACTGCTCAGTGTTTGATGTATATAAGGTTTAATAGCATGTCAGCACAATACTGGCTATGCCAAATATATTCTGGGCTACCATAAACTATTCATCTGACTTGTCTTGATGAGCAGCTGTATCGAAATAAATATATAAAAAAAAACTGTTGGCACTTGTCTGCCTTTCAACCTCTATACTGAATAAAATATTTAGCAATGTTCGAGGCCAATATGGCAGGTAAGGGAGTTGGGGTATTTGGTTAATGGCCAATGTGCAAATTAATATTAAAATTCAAAGTTACATCGCAGTTATAAAAAAGCCACTTTTTGACACAAGTTAGGGAACTGTCTCGATGACTTTTGTCTGAAAGTAATTTAAGTAAGTCAAAACTGCAATCAAGTTCTGACTTGTCCAATCAGAATAGAAATAATATTGATAATTTTACAATTAATATCATTGTTGTGCTAAAATAGTCTGAAGTTACTGTCTTCTCATTTGAAGAGGTGACTTGCTCTGCATTAATCTCTCATCTGACATCAATGACAAATATAATGCAGAAACATGGCTGGTCTTGTTTTTCCAAAATTCATGTCATTAAAAGCATTTAAAAACTTCTTTACCCAATTTTCTTCACTTATTTAAAAAAAACTGGATGATAGTAAGTTTCAAAAATTGTAAAAAATACTGTGGGTAAGGTCCAAGTAAAGCTCCTGCTGGAAACAGATCATTTACCTATGTAGTAAAATTATTGAGTAAACGAATAGCCACTAAATACAATCAATAGTAAATATTAATTTTACTTTAAATATAACAAATTATCACTCAAATAACACTTCTTGCAAGATGTGATGTTAAAACAATTCATTCCAAATCAATTAAAAGTCATTTATCTGAAAGTGAGCACAAAAATCTGAACATACTTTGACAGTTAACTTTATCCGAACAACACAGATGTCCCTGCCAGTATGGTGTAACTCATGCAAGCTTTGTTCTATATGTGAAAACAAAGTTCTAAGTCAAACTTACGACAACTGAAATTGTATTATAAAATTTTGAAAACTGAATTAAGTCTTGTTAATATAAATATCAATACAAAATTTGGTTTCAATCAATTAAGTCATTCATAATTTAATGAGCAGAACTAAAATTGTGACAAACAGATGGACATAACGAGACATGACATAAAGGTTATGGTACTATATGGCAGGGACAAAAAAAGAAAAAGAAATTGGCATGCATAGTGATTTATTGGTTGCTTATCAACCAAACAATTATAATTCATAAAAAATTCTCATTTTTTAATTCTGTACATAACAGCTTGGTAATAAATAAAATTTAACAACAATAAGTACAATAATGAATATCTTCAGGGAAATTCATTGCAGAAGTTGATTCAAGATTTCCATCTATGGGGATTTTGGAAATGGGTTTGATTGTTCAATTATGAGATGGGGGGCAGTTTGTTTTGCTTGCACAGCTAATTTTGTTTCTTTCATCTGTTTTTGAATGAAATTGCTACTAGAAAATGGATGGTCAACTGAATACTCCACCTCACCCCCTAATGAATCAATGAGTTAATGAGTTAAGTGAAACAGTCACCCCAAAGCCTGTCAATTTGCCCAAATAAGCAGATTAAGCAAAGCTGACTCAGCCTTTCTTGAGTTCTCCTCATTTTTTTTCCATATGAGTGGTAGTCGTATTCTAAGGATAATAACAACACTTGTGCTTTTTCTGTTCAAGAAGCAATGGGCAACAATTTCAATGTCATATTTTCATGCTTTGATCAACTTTTGTGTTAATTTAAGATCATTTACACCTGCAGTTATGGTTCAATCCATGAAATCACTTTGAAAATCCACATATAAATGTTAAAGATGTGTGATTCCAGTCTAAACAAGAGTCTGTATAGGTTTATAAGCTAACTGTTAGTAAAGGTTGACAACTGATGGATAATAATTCTTTATTAGTAGTAATTTTGGCCATAATTAATGCAGATCAATTATATTTGTATCAATTTAAACTGTCATGCAAGGAAACTTAAACTTAAATTCTGACAAGTTGTTTTTGAGCAATTGTTTAAAAGTCTTTCTACAGTATAGGTAGCCATAATTAATGGCACATTGGCATTAATGTTTGCACAAATATGAAAGCTATCCTCTCACCCAATTGGATAGGCAGTTTTTGAGATGTTTAACATAGCAGTTGTTGACAGATATGTTATTGATGATGTATGGAGAACATAAGGCCATACCATAAGTTGACTTGGCATTATGGCCAGATGAACTCAAAATAATCTTTCTACAAGTTTAATGAGTATTTGTTTTGGCTTTTAACCATTTGGCACAATGGTTTAGTAAAACATTTTTATTGTAAACATTCCATATATTTACCGTTCTACACATACTTCTTCCCATTTTTCCCAACTTTGCCAAGTCTTGTGGGACTGAAAAGACTTTGCCAAGTCTTGTGGGATTGAAAAGACTATGCCAAGTCTTGTGGGACTGAAAAGACTTTGCCAAGTCTTGTGGGAGTGAAAAGACTTTGCCAGAAACTGATTCCAGCATGGATCATATTGATTTTACCCACAAAATGGTCCTGAGTGGATGTTCTAAACTGATTCCACTAAAATTTAATAGCAATTTGCTATTTAAATATTTACCAAATAGTGTTTTCTTCTGAAAATTGAGGTTTTCTTTTCAGCATTACTGAAAACCATGTGCAAAATATCATGGTAGCCAAGCATGAGCAATTAACAAACACCTCCAGATTAAAATGTAAAATAAAATTTTCACTGCCATTGGAAGACTATAATTAAACAAACTGCTACACTTTCTGTGTGCCAAAACTAGATAAGTACAGAATTCTGAAAATGTATAATCTATACTACGGAAATCTACACATTTCCATGCATGGATTTATAGCTGCATGAGTTTGAACATTTCCTACATTGGAATTCCATGTTTCTCCTTCTGATTTTTCATTGCCCAAGCCATCCAATCAAGTTGTGACATTAATCTCTTCATCCCTGTCTCCATTTGATCATTTAGTGGCTTGCCATTTTCGTCTATTGCATTGTGGACCTGAGGTATTCCAAACATATTGGAGACGCTGATACACCCGAGTTCCCCAGTCAAGGCTCGCAGTTGTGTGCTGCAACGTACTCCTCCATATATACCTAAATTATAAAAGATGAAGTCTGAAGTCTTCTAAAGTATAAATACTACCTACTAATTAGTTATAACCTTTTTCAGGTATTTGTACAACTAGTTATATAAGCTTTAATTTTTGAAAATTAAGATAATGGGATAATGTTGTCTCTGATGTTATCACAACAATTTATCTAATCAATGAAACCTAACAATTATTGTTTTAATGTATATGCGATCCTTACTCCTCATGTGCAGTTACAAACAAAAACAAGAATTAGATTAAATTCTTTGTCCTTACAGTTTTGATGTTGCTACACTGACAGCAGGAAGTTATAACTTATATATACACACACACACTGTTTTTATTCTAACAGAAGCATTCCTAATAAACGTTTCCCCTTTCATCCACAAACAAATGAAATTCCTGCCTTATGGAATGTTATAAATCAGTATATATCCATTTCAAATAATTATAATTAAAACAGTACATAAGTAATCCAATGACTCTTAGAAAAATCGAAACAACTATATTTCTGAACGTTTTCAGTCCAACGGTAATGTATGGTATTAAATGCACCCACCCACTGCATGGGAGTGGGTCTATTAGAATAACACACACACACAATCACTAACACCCAGATAAATTGAACACCCACTTATAACACATAGTTAGCATGGATCCCACTTTTTTAAATGCCAAAATAATTTACCCTTTGTTGAATGTGAAGAAAATTTAGATACAAATTGGTACACAAAACCCTGATACATTGCTAGTTTATCGTCGAAAATGGCGATTAGTATCCATAAATTTTAAACATCATGAAATTCTCAGCTTTTAACAAGAGGTCCAATGATTTGTTAAATTTTATTTCCAAAGTAAATTTCTCAGTATACTGTAAAAAAACAAAACTTTCATAAAATTTTGGTAATTGAAAATGTGCCTAATGCCTGCTGGTGGCAACACTTGAAATAAACAGCTATCCAATAAATTTTTTCTGGTGAAATTTGTTTTTCAGTCTGATATTTTATTTCAGCTTTAGTGTATCATCAAAAATGGAAGATGACCTGTTGTATTCAAATGTGAAAACATCAATCTACCATCACAGCTATTTCTGCAAGTATTTCTTTGAAAACCCTAATCAACTGTTGAGTGTGTATTGATCTCTGATTTCCATTCATATCTGTTGTATTTTAATGCTCAATTAAAAGCAGACCTGCTTTGTATTATCACAATAATTACATCTTTTTTATCAAATCAAATAAAATGAATGGAAAAAATAAAAAAAGTTAAAAGGAACACAAATCCTACTTGTGTAAGAGAGCTAGTGGTCAGCTAGTGGTCATGGTTGTGTGTCAGGTCAACTCTTTTCAATTCACCTCTCGAACACTCTTATAAACATTGTGTAAGTAACAATTAAACTACCTTAAATTATCCTAGTGATTCAAATATGTTATAGCAACCAAGCACAAGGAGTACCTTGTTTGATAGATATGGCACTGATACAATACTGGAGAAATGCTCATCAAACACAAATTTAACCTAAGTCAGTGCAGCATAAAATACATACTCATAAAAACCTAACACTGTAGTGAGGGAATAGTGCCCACCATGTCTGGTTTTGTAGGGTTTAATGCTGTCATTTTAGCACATGATACACATTTGATGCACATTTCTCCAGTATTGTATCAGAGCCATATCTATCAAACAAGGTACTCCTTGTCACCAGACCAGTATATTTGGTGGTGGAAGAATCTGGTATGGACCACAAGCCCACGGGAAGCTACTAGCAAGCTTTTTCATACACCCACATTGGTCAAACCAAGACTTAAACCCACATGGACTGAGGTCTGATGTGAGTGATTTGGTAAGGCAAGCACTTTAGACCACTCAGCCACCTGAGCCCCATAGTATTCGTGAAGATCCTTCCCAAAGTCTCATGATCCTAGACAGGAGAATATGCACATAGCATGCCAAAAATCTGTTATCGTGAGCTAAATGCAAAACTGAAACTAAACAAGTAAAAATGAAACACAGATCACAGTTACCTTTATTAGCATGGGTGTAGTATTAAGAGAAATGCATGTATATACAATCACCCAGTTTAATGACTAAAGAATTTAACAGTAAAAATAAAAGGAACCAAAGTAAATGAAATGTGAAATATGGGTCACAGTGACCTATATTAATATATTGAATATAGTACTCATCAAGATGCATCCTCTCACCAAGTTTCATGATTTCAGGTATAACTGTATTATCCAGAAAATTAAAAAAAAAATGGTCATGAACTAAATGCAAGAACTTAACACAAGCCAGTAAAATGAGTGCAGGTTTGATGATATTACATGAACAGTGCTTGTGACTGAGCCAAAGTCAGTGAAGCATGAACTATCACTGAAAGTGACGACTTTTGTGACAAAGGTTTAGTACTCATCAAGATGCATATAATCATTTAGTTTGATGATTCTACCATGAACAGAACATGAAATATAAATTTACAACTCAAACTCTAACCAAAGTCAGTGAGGCATGAAATATGAATCAAACTTACCTATTTTTATGATAAGCATGTACTTATCAAGGAACATCCTTCCATCAAGTTTCTTGATTCCAGGAATAACAGAATTATCCAGTATATTAAAAAAAAAATATAATGTGGTCATAATCTCAATGCAACTTCTTAAAATAAACCAGCAATAAGCATGAAATACAGATTGCAGTAACCTACTTTTAAGATGTGGGTACAGTACTCATCAAGATCAATCCCTCACCAGCTTCAAATGTGAAATGAGGATCAGTAATTTTATTTTGCATTAAGATGTGGTACTAATAGATGGATGCAACCATCTACTTTGAAAATTCTAGCATGAACTGAGCTCAAGAAATTAACTTAAACATAATTTTAAAAAAGTCTTTGAAGCATAAAATATAGGTTACAGTGATCTACTTTTGTGATGAGCATATGGTACTCATCAAGGTACATCACCAAATTTCATGATTCCAGGAATGACAGTATTAAGCCAGTCTGCAAAAAACCTGAGCAAAACACAAAAACTTTATTAAGAATGTGCATTTATGTACAAAGTTAGCCGTCTCCCCTGAAGTTCAGTGCCATTGAATCCACTTAAAACTGATGTCTATGGTCTAGGAGATTTGAATGTTTGACATTCAATGATGGCATATATATGCATTACATTTTTATCAGTGCAGATGCTAATGCCGATGTCAGGGTAGAACAATCACTTACCACTGCTTTGTGGAGGTGAACTACAAAGTAGGTCGGTATGAGCTGCTTTTGAGCAATACTCTCCAAGAAAAATCGTTCCATCAAGTTCCTTACCACATTTGCAAAGCTGGAGCTCAATGGAGGATAACAACAACATTGGCAGCATAAATAATATCTATGTCTCACCTGTAGACAAGACAAATATTACATTTGTATACATTATTAAAGAGGAAATATCAGCTGACCTGGGGAATAGGTGATAATGCCACTGGGTCTCCATGCAAAGCTACTGCAGGGAAAATGGTCCACCATGTTGGCAAGGGCAGGTGGAATGCAGTGGTTGTATTCACATGATACAAACAGGAAGGCATCAGCAGCTTTGATCTGATCATTACAATCCTTGAGTTTCTTTGGCGCCTCTGACAGATCCTTGTAGAAATGAAGTGGCTTCTTCAGCAGGGGTAAATCAAGTTCGATGGGATCTGGAAAACAAAATATGGATCCATTATTTAAAAAAAAGAGAGCATGGTCAAACAATTGATTCATTGAGTAATTGATTGTATTTACAAGACAGGTGAAGTAATATAGTGTGCCAAGATAAATGGAATCAAGTATCTTGCTTAGAAACACACCACAGTAGCTGACATGGCCTGGTCTGTGCAGGATTTGAATCCATATCCCTTCTGGCTTTAAGTCAAGCATTAACCACTAAGCCATCTCCTAGTGGAGACACTGAGACTCCAAATCAGAAGGTCATGGGTTAAAGTCCTCCCCTGGCTAGTGCCACTTAGACACACTTGCTCCTGTGGATTCATAAGTAGGTGAGTACTGACTGTACTGTGTGAAACTTGCCAAAACCTCCAGCAAGCCCACAGGACCAGTAACCTGAAACTGCTACTGGCCCTGTCCATAACCAACTGGTCCTACATTTCATCATACAATGACTTTAATGGTAAATGCAGGTAGACATGAATATCAGCCCTAAGAAAATGAGGAACAAGGTGAGTCAAGTAAATTCAGATAAAATTGTACAGTATGCTTGACAGGTTATTGTTATGGCTTACATCAATTCTTCAATGATGTAAACTTAAAAAAAAAACAAACAAAGAGCCAATAACATTTTAAAACTTTTAATATATTTCATAATTCATTCATTGCACTTTCTGAAGCTGATGTTGCCTAACATGGGCTTCGCTATATTAGAAACTGCTAAAGTTACTGTACTTTAGACTAATTCAACCTCATCTCTTGAGCACATAGGAGAAACCAATTTTTTTATCAGCTGCCTGTTTTGAATAATGCAAGATTTCTATAACTACCAAATGCAAAAAAATTTCAGTCACAGTACATGAAAGTAGCATGAAAGTAGCATAGAGGTATGTCAACATGCTATCTATTGTGCATGTTGTCAATGCAAAGAATTTCACCTTATACCTGTCCATCTTTAAGAAGTCAGCAATAATTGTGGAGTGGTTTCCATGCATCCCCATGACTTTGACTTCTTTGTTATCTATATGCATCCCCAAGACCTTGACACCTATATGGGTGGTGCTCACCAGTTATATGTACTTTTGCGAGAGTGATGTATGTAATGTGAAGTTGTTTGCCTTTAAAACATGCACAGTGGAGAGAA
>QKMX01056982.1:0-13405 GCA_003401595.1 Venustaconcha ellipsiformis
GAGAGAGAGAGAGAGAGAGAGAGAGAGAGAGAGTCAAGAATGAATGCGCATTGTAGAATTTTATGTTAAAAATTTCTGATTCCACTAAAAGGGGTGGCTCTAACTTTACAATAAAAAAATAAACAAAATAAAAAATAAATAAATGGTTCACAATAAAACCATCGATGTTACGCAACTCGAAATAGAAGATCACAAAATGAAAAAACGTTTCTATCACTTTGAAAGCGGAAAAAGCAGCATTAAACACTTACATTAGTCAGATTCTTGTCATGCATTCAGTGGATAATGCCTAACTATACGTTAGTTGGACTCATTGAATCCAGTTACTTGTAGCTCCGGCCAATTTATAAAATTAATTTATTAATGCGCCGGCAAATCTATATTTTTGTGCATTTTGTTATGAGAAATCAATAAAAATACAACATTTACCCTGATCTGCTTTACACATTTACATTAAGCTACAGAAGTTCAGGATCTTTGTAGTTCACAGTATGACTCGACTCGACTTATAAGCAAGGACATTTAGGAATGGTAAGTACTGAAGCCACGTAGTAGTTGCTACATCCTGTTATCTAAATTTGTGATTATGGAAATGAAGGCGATGCCATGACCGATCTATAATTAATCGCTTCGACCTGTTAGTGTGTACATATAGGTAATTAAAAACAAATTCTCAGTTAGAGCAAATATAATTCACTCGTTTATGAAAGCTCTTCGCTTCGGATTAGTGGAAAGGATTTTGTTATGTATTGAGGAAATATCACCGAAGATGATGAAAGCACCATATTGGGGGTAAATGAGAAGAAACGTCCTCAGACCAGACGATAATCACTACCAACGTTATAGTGTTATGATCATCTCTTCAAAACCGATTTAACTGCAAATGGAGTGATCGAAGCAAATATATAGTTCCATTCATTCAGCAACATTGACGTACGAATATCTATTATGGCGTGACTCATCAGAATATGAAAGATTTAATAAAAGTTTCAGCAGGTTGTCAAAACCAGCATTTACTGCAAATGTTATTCTTTAATTAGGATAAACATGCTACCATATATTTTAAGCAACGCAAGTTCTTTGGGCATACTGAAAAAAAAATTAAACAAGAAACCAGACTTCCACTTCATTTGCTAAGCAAAATCATCATTTGGAATTCACCCTCTGAAGAAAGTAATCTCAGCAGATTAAAATTATACAAACAAAACTTCACTTTCTGTGTATTTCGATCTCGGCAACAGTGGAAGTCATTCGACATAATGCAATCATATTCGATTAAATTAGCCGACAAAATTAAATCTCCTTGTCTAATTAGCTACTTTAAAAAATAAAATAAATGCTCTGATGGCAAGAATATGCATATCTTGATTGAATAAAATGGCATAGATTTCAAAATGTCAGACGAAAATACTCTGTAAGAAATTAACAGAGGAAGTTGTCAGACGAAAATTGTCAGACGAAAATAATCTATGAGGTTTTTCCAAAAGTCTCATTGATGATGGAACCGCAGACGAAGCCAAAGTAATCTTCTTCATATAATATAGACTTTCGTATGAGCAATGTCGCATAATATACATTTTAGTCCTACATGAGTTATAAAATCTGCATTCTTAAAAGCCAAATATGGGATTGGTACAATGAAGCCTTAGTTACCCGGAAATATCGAATCGAATGATGCGGAAGAAAACAGGACATGTCAATCGTATGCTGTGTGAGGATACATGTAAAACACTAAGATATAGGGCAATAGCATCGTTAAGTTTTGTACAATAGCATCGTTAAGTTCCGTAAGATTTTGTTTTCTATAATTATCCAGGGAAATAATCAAAAGCTATTAAATTCTGAGTATCATTCTATCCAGAAATGTTTATATATATAACCAGTGTACTGAATATGCTTCTAAGTATTGATGTTATTAAAAGTCAAATCAGATAATGCCTTAATAACACAATTTTATTGCAACTCCTCGATTATAGGCTCTGTACGTAGCAACATTTGGACCGGCTGAAGTGTGTGTGTGTGTGTGTGTGTGTGTGTGGGTGGGTGTTGTAACTTACTGATAGCTCTGTTAAACGTTATTAAAAACTGCATGACGCTGTCTATAAAACCTGTAAGAGCTGTGTGTACAAAGCAAAATAACTTGTTGGGCAAATGAAGCTCTATCAATACTATCCTTGGTCTAAGAAACACATCCTCAAAGTCAAGCTGAATTTAGTCTTGAAAAGGACTTATGCAGCATAACTATTTAAACTAGAAAGGTACTTAAATTGATCACCACGTGATGGAAAATTTGCAATTCACTCTATCTGGTACATTCTAAAAACATAGTGCGCATTCTGATGTTGCCTTAAATTCTGTCTGTTCTGATTTGATGTTGACAATATGTGATGTAACACTGTGCTACGTTATCTATTAAGTGAATGGTCATTATCGGACTTGAAAGTGTATTTATCATATTATTTAATGGTTTATAATTGAAATAGTAGTAGTAATTTAGTGTATACTTTTTCTCGTTGATCTCATTTCGTATTCCTTTAGCAACTGGTGCATTAAACCGTGCGGCATTAAATGGGCATTGTGCGTTGCTGATTCCTTTTCTAAATACGTTATTACATGATTTATTTATGTATGTTTTGTTATCATTAATTATATTGCTAATTACGTAACTTAAATAACTGGTCGATAATCACTTTTATTATAAACGTTCGGTATGTGGGTTGGTCATTGAATCAAATCTGACGCCACACCTTGTCTAGTTGCTCTGTTCTTATGAGAACTATTTTGAATTTCAGTGAACCATGTCAATATTATACTTTTTAGGATCGATGTCATATATGGGCTTTGAGTTTCTCATGATAATTGCAAGAAAGGTAGAGCAGATTGTCCAGGATTTTCTCATACAATTGTGACAGTCAATGCTCAGGGTTGAAAGTCAAACGTTTTTTGGATCAGATTCCGCCAGAGGTTAAGTGTAACAGGAGACACACAATTGTGAAGGCATGTGACCATTATCGACCAGATGATAAGTGATGCAGGAATTGTGACATTTGAAGGTCAGAGGTTAGGATAAAGGTCAGAGGTTAGGAGTAAAAAATTAAAAAAAATAAAGTAGTAGGTCTAAGGTTAGGGGTTTATAGTGACAAGTGCAATGGTTCAGAACACACATTATTAACATATAACAGACTCCACTCGTCCCTAGTCCGAAAGTGAAAAGGGTTTTTATATGGGAATGTGTATCTGTTGTTGAAATAACTATTTTGTACGATAATAATAAAAAGATTTGGAAAAATATTGATTTGGTTTTGTCTTGACTTTAAAAGGAGCGTACTGGTTTGGATTTCGTTGCCGTGTTTCCATTCTTTCAGTCTCATGTGGCTAATGTGTTTTGTAATCAGACTTGTTCATTCTTCCTGTGGATGACTTTCTGAGCATTTTGAATCTAATATTAATTCTTAGTGTGTGCATATATGGTGTGATTTTGTGTGTACACAGCTTTGATCATCCGTTCATTTGTATTATTAATAATGTATTGCCTTCTCGGATAGCGGTGAATATTAATTACCGTATTTGTTTTCTCTGAACATTTAGAAAAGTAATCAATAACATCAAACAAATACCTAAACAAGGAATAATTTAAGGAAACAGAAGGACTAGTCTTCGTACGAGATATATGGTGATTTTTATCTAGATCATGATATTCATTATTAATGAGACACAGTTCACATTTTCAAGGCGACCTAAATAAATCAAGAACAAGTTACACATTGGGGTCAAAGGATTTAAGCTTCAGGTTCACAAATATGCGGCCGTTGACTGAAAAATTGTTAAATCTACGTTAAAAATCATAATCACATCACTTTCTACATGACAACTACTTTTACATCTTCAAAGTCTAACCGATCTGTCTCCTAACAATTCTGGATATATTTGACAAGGGATTTCTATTCTCAGTTACCTATCAAAAAGTAGCTTTTCCACTGATTTAATCTAAAAAAATGAACGCCAGATATCTTACTAAATGTGAAAAACTGTATTTGCATCATTTACAAATTCACTAAACCAGACATTATCAAATCTGTACATAAATAAAAACTTTATAACATTATTAGCACCGCAATTTGCTTCTGTTTTTTTCTTCTTGTCAATGCTTGAATTCTAAGCCAAAATTTCAAAATATGTTTATATTTTATATTCTGAAAAAAGGTATACTGAAGCTAAATGGCGTACGCGGCCAGACCCGTAAATGGCGCCGGTGGCGACGATGATGGCCCAATGGGCCAGAATACAATGAAAGACAGGCCGAAGTCGGATTAGTGCTCGCTCCCACCAGCTAGTGGGTTTTGGGATACATCGTGAGCTACCACAACAGCGCCCAGGGAGAAGACCTGGTCATCAACGATTTCCTGAAACCTTACGCCATTTGGAGGCTTTTCATGCAAGAAAATCAAGCACTATTGTATGCATATGTCATTTATAAATTAGGACTATTATTTTCAGTTCAAATATATTACTGTTAAGCATGTACAGAAAAACTAAATCTTAACACAATCGATTTATGTATGGACTGTTTGTTAACAAAAAATATACCCCTTACATAAATCCAATAATCTGTGTTTGTGTAATGGATTCGGATATATTTTAATTGATATGTGCCCAGGCGATAGTATGGATCGATGCATGGATTCTTCTTACTCATTATGATGAGCTGGCAGTAGAAGTGAGTTGCAAATTCTAGTTATACGGGTGCGTTATTTAATTAAGGTCAGGATTCAAGATTAATAAATTTTCAAACACACAATTTTGGTCATTTTTGAAAAGTTAATATCGGCACCTTGTTTTGGCGCCCAAGGACCTCTGGCACTATGGCCTCTTCTGCCACACTCTCTCCCTTTAGTATGCTACTGATTTTGCACACTAATTATTTCTGATTCATTAGATTATGTTGTATTTGTGACAGATTTAGACAACACGAAGAGTATACTAACAAACAAAGTGGACTTTTTAAATATTATGGACATCGTAAAACTCACAAAACCTCTTCTCCACAATTAAGAATGGGTTCTATATTGGAGTAAATCAGTCTAAGAACCCAGTTAAGGGTATGTTAACAAATTTTGAAAGACTTTGCTTCTAAATATGCATTACTTTCAATGCTCACAAAGATTTAGTTTTCTGGCATACATATCGGGAATTATGTGAAGAAAATATGCATCCTAGATACTAGTAATATTCAATATTTACCTCCGTAGGACCATTGTAACACTTTTCTTAATGTTTGAGTTAGATGCATCTGCGAAATACAATCATTCATGTTTTTTTTTTCCATAATCACGTTTAGTTTTCACTTAAAGTAAAGTGTGTATAGTCAATTGAGCATATTTTGCATCTGGCGGGTAGTGTTAGCAAAGGTAACTAAATCATCACCATCACCATCATCGTCGTTGTCATCGTCGTCATCATCTGACAATATTACACTTGCGTTGATAATTAATTTTTCTACCATTGCATAATTTTACTCAGTTGAACTAATAAAGTTTTGCATCATTTGGTTATTTAATGCAAATCTGAACCAGACACTACAGGCGGTTTATATGTCGAGTGTAGAAAATCTATAAGACAAAAATCAATGTTTCGTTTAAAGAACGAAAAGCAAATTGGTTTTTGAATCGTAAATAGAAAACAAATGTTATTTAATTATTCAAAATAAAAAAACAACATACAAAATTGTAAAAATTAAAAAATTTAGGTGTTATTCTGCCCTCAAGTATTTATCTTAGCCCTGGTATTAGAGCAAGATTTACCAACTTGATTGATAATACAATTTTAAATAAGAAGTTATCCCTGCAGAGATGACAGATGTTTTCTTCATTGCAAAACGAATTTGTCTGGCTACTTTTATTAATAAATAAATATATTGCTATGGAAATGTATTAATTTGGCATTTAACCATTTGGATTTTTAAATACATAATACTGCTTTATGTACCAATAATAACTAAAAAATCTGTAATTAAGAGACATTGGTCAGGTCACCAGAAAAAGGATGTGACATTATAAGTAGGTAAACTGTGTCGTCGTGTAGTGTCTACAGAAATCATATTTTCACATTATCTCCCACATCATTACACTGATGGTTTTCCGTATTCTTTATTATAATGACACAACTAAGAATATAGTGGAAAAAGCTTTCATTTTCAGTATATAATGCGGAAATAAAATGCGTTTACTAACTATTCAATCACAGAATGCATATGTTATGATATATATAATACAGACTGTATTAACTTGAATTAAAGCATGTTAATCACAGAAGAATGCATGCTGCCATTCTTGCCTATATAATTCCGTAAAATCATTAATAAATTACCTCTGAAATATATTATATGTCAATCCCCACACTCTCCAAAGCCTAGGGATTGTTTCAAACACATTCAGGTCATATTCCCAATACCGCAAAATAGCACCTGCAATATCCTTATATTCGATATTATTGAGATGTGATACAATGTAATATGAGTGCGGAACCGAATATACTAAGATGAAACATCTAAAGAAAAAAAATCCATAGATTGTTGTTTTTAATTAGGGATCAATTTATCGCAATTTTATTCATATACTTTTCATCTAGAACAAAGAAAACTGAACAAAGTGAGAAATTATATATCAGCCGTTTAAGTTATTATGTGTTTATAAACATAAAATGAAAGGAATGACTCACTGTTTACGTTACAGTGTTTATAAAAAGAAAAACAGATAGATTCAGTTATGACTCCCAAACTATATTAGTCCAAAAGCCATTTACTATTTTTTACAATTGTTTTTCTGCTTAATTTGTTTACGCCAATTAACCATATTTTGATAATTTCTTGAGAATCAGTAGCGTATTACCCGAGGTGGGTGCGTGGAAGTGGGGGTGGACTGGGCGGGGGAGGTTTTAGGACGCCAAAATCCCTTTGGGCCGTCATCGTCTTTCAGTGCGCCATTTTTCCTTTGTACGTATTTGATATGAACAAAGAAATCACATTTAAATCATAAAGAAGAGTGCTATTAAAACAGAGAGAGAAATAAATGCTTAATACATGATTTAAAGGCATACAAAAATATTGCTTTCAAAGTATTTTTCAAAGAATAATCCATATTTTGCATCTTAATAGTGCATTCGTCTGTCATGTCTTCTATGACAGCATATTTTAAAGATTCCACTGTCAGGTCTATGATTTGATGAAGCCAAATTTTAAACATTTAGAATTTTAAATATTTAGAAAAGATGTATATATTTGGTTACAAGGGAATCGTTCCATTTTCTAAACAAGAACTAGAACAAGCACATGTCATAGAAAATAACCAAATTTTAAACATTTAGAATTTTAAATATTTAGAAAAGATGTATATATTTGGTTACAAGGGAATCGTTCCATTTTCTAAACAAGAACTAGAACAAGCACATGTCATAGAAAATAACCCAGCGGTAAAGTCTTTAATCTTTATATTATATGTATGACTGCATATGTTGTTGGGCAGGCAGACACGTTGAAATACAAGCGGACATTTAGACAGACCCTCACAGAGACACACATACCTACCTACACCCATTCTCACACTATCCCCACACACATCCAAACCCACGTTAGATCTTAGCAGTACTGAGGGATTTTGATGACAATTTGTTTTTTTTTTTAATTAAATATTCACTTTAAGAACTTTTCTCATTTCGATCGACGAGGCGAAACTAATGTAATCATAGTCGTGTAAACTAAAACAACAATTTTGCATAGAGTAAAAGAAAAGAGCGATTGTTTGCTTTTCTGAAGTATTGCATCAATAACATTGTGACAGTAAGAAATTAAAAATATGGGTGACTGAAAAAAGTGTAAGAAAGAGAGTAATCATCTGATATAAAAAAACAATCTTTCCTTTCCTTAACTCCACAAAGTAGTTGTTATTTTCTATTTTAATAATATTTTTTAGCACCGATCATTCTTAGAATTACAAAAAATGTAGTATTGTTTGAAATTTCATTTCAGTCCTAACCAGATATACTTATCACAGACTGACATACGTCCATTTTAATTATATCTACTCTTCAGCTGAGCATAAAATCTGAGCATAAAATTTTCAAGCTGATAAAACAAATTCGAGTGTATTTCATGAACAATTTAAAAAAGAAGTGATGACGATCTGTGTATCGCAGCAGTATATCTCTTTGTTCTTGTGACATGCCAATTATATATGTCTGAAATTTCTATGTACACCCTAGGACCATTAACTTAAAACCTCCGTTTGTTATTAAGCTCCACCATTACATCAAAAGAAGCGAAGCCCGTCCCATAGTATCAGACAACAAATCTTTATAACCAGACATGGCTTGATCACATTGTATAATTGAAATTGCCTATAGTGATCAATGATAACAGCGGAAGTTTACTGCAATCAATACTCAAGGAAAACGTGCTATTCTTGCAAGCCAAGTGTTTGCAACAAAATCACTGCTATTGATCGAGAGGAGTAATATGTC
Source organism: Venustaconcha ellipsiformis (assembly GCA_003401595.1). Classification (NCBI taxonomy): domain Eukaryota; kingdom Metazoa; phylum Mollusca; class Bivalvia; order Unionida; family Unionidae; genus Venustaconcha; species Venustaconcha ellipsiformis. Next base: position 8,515 of record QKMX01056982.1, read on the forward strand.
CTTAATACTACCATTCTATACATTGACTAGTCTTTTACACCAAATGTTAATCCCTTACAAAATACGCTGCCTATAAAACAAATACATATACATCATTATGAATACTTAATACGTTTCGGAATGCTTGCAGCTTTCAAGAACATTTGTATTTTATGTATTGAGCATGAGATGATTTCTAGAACACAGAATTTAAATTTAAATTTAATTGGCGTTCTTAAAGTCTTAACACGCACCCACTCAAATATATTACTTTAACTTTCAAAATCAGGCCTCTGTTTTTATCCTACTGACTTGGTTGTTAAGCTGAAGGTAAGCACACTTAGTTTCTTAATACATTAAGAAGAGAATAAAACACTACCATTACGCTTTATTTAGCAAAACTCACCTTTTTCGACTTACAAAATATTCTTTTAATTGACAGGCTTTTAAAACGTCATTATCAACACGTCAAGAAAACTCAGTAAGCAGACCTGAATAAAATAATACAATTAAAGGAAGAAAAAAGCAGACATACATAAATCACGTAGGAAAGTGATAGATGTTTTCTCTGTCGCGCGAGAAGGAATATTTTTCTTCACACTTCATTGTCATATAATTCTTAAGAACCGGGTATTGTAAATGACAGGCAAATAAAATTGTATATTGCAAATGACAGGCAAATAACATTGTATATTGTAAATGACAGGCAAATAACATCATTCGGGTCATAATTACTAACAATTGTTTAAAACGATATGAACCAGTTATGCGAATATACCGAAACGCGAAAATGAACTGAATACAGAGAAAGGTTAACTGAACAATACATTTTCACATTCCTCAAACAAGAGAAAAATATTCCCAGCAGTATTTAAATGGTGGAAAACGATCAATCAACCATATTAAACTGGTCATATATCTTTAGGTATTCCCATCACATGTAGGGAGATAACAATGTTTACAGATCAGTCATTATAATTACTAGATCACACATTGAAGATAATTAGTAAATTAGCACAAAGTGTTTCTGATGTTTGCGTACTGCACAAGGACATGCAAATCAGTCATTTGTAATTGAGCAGTGTCTTGTAGGTAAGTGTTTTACCATGCGTTGGTTAGACTTAATAAATAATGCATCGATAGTTTTGGACCGGACCGAGAAACACAAAACCTACATGGATCTTAAGGAAAAAAAAAACATTTGTAAGAGGGCAATAATTGAAAACAAAGCAAGAGGCTATGGCTACATAAATGTCTAACAATTTGGATTTTAAATATATGAAATCCATATCATTGTGCATTCATAGCTTTTTCGGTATGCAATTGAATCCATACACTCGTAAAAGAGTGTTCAAATACAGAAGTAAAACTTATTCTGAGCAACGAAGAGAAATAATTTAACATATAAGAATGTATTGAATTTAATATAGTTTGTGGATTTTTGAGACATATAAATTTATATTACTTTATAAATACTTTAATAGGCATTATTTGTTGTTACTAAATAAATATATTCCTCTTCAAACGAATACGACGGCAGTTGTTTCATGCCATGTTAATGATTATTACGAGCAATAACATAGGGGTAAAATTAACAGATTATCCGGAGAGTATTAGCGTTAAAGAGAAAAATGGAAAAATAATAGCATTTCACGGCATGTCTGTCACATACACTTCTCACACGTAAAGTCAATGATTAGATTCACATTTAAACGCTGAAGAAGGAATTCACAAAAAAGACAAGTTACATTCTGTCCAAAAATAAAAAGTGACTTGCACTCAACAATACATTGTAAGACAACTGAAGGAAATTCTGTTAAATTAACTGATGCATCTGCTAGTCAGCTTGTACAAAGACAATTTGATAGTCAAATATACAACTCTTGTAAGGATAATAATTTTAAAGATACCAAATCATGTTGGGAACGAATTACGAGCTATTGAACTCAGCGGTACTGAGAAACTAACAGGGTCTGAAGACTCCAAAAACAGATCGACGAGATTATTCAAAGAATATTTCATTCACTGAATTTGTTAGCAGAGTAATCTATCGATATCTATCATCACAAAGGCGTTGAGAGCACATAGGGTAAAGAGCACATAGATATACAATTAGTAACAATATTTGGAACCAATTAAACAGCGGAACAACGTTAAGATAGATAGTACCAAAGGCGACATATAAATAAATCGTGGAAGAATATGTTAATTTTCTGAGTCAACACAGTTTTATAGATTTCAATAATAAAATTCTAGCACAAGAATCAAGATACTAAAATGGTAATGAATGATTTAACAAGAATAACTGATGGAACAGCAAAATAATATATAGCATTAAATTGCTATCAGAGTTGCTGAAGATAAATGATTTAATAAATACAAAAAAAGAAAAGAGAGGAAGACAATAACAAAAAAAAAAACAAACAAGATTCTAAAAGCAGACTTAATTTTATGGTAATTTGGAGAACGAAATCAATACAATAAAATAGGTTACAGTTGCTAATCTTTACAAAAGGCTCAAATTTGAAAAATGTAAAAAACACAAGAATAATAAGTTGATCGAGACCTGTTTAACAATAATTAATACCAGCGATGTGGTATAGACAGTATCAAGAAAATACACAAGCTATACATGTTCAAAACAACTTAACTAATTTGGAATAACAGTTTAAAAAATAAAAAAATGCATTCAAAACTGAAATTGATGAAAATACTTTATCATTAAACAGACAGGATTTAAACAGTTTAAGCACAGATAAACGAAAATCAAAAGGATTCAAGTGTATGAGAATAAATAACTTAGAAAGGATCATCGACAAAAGCAAAATGAGGTGAAAATCAAGCTAATGAAATGAGCTTTATTGTTTCACAACTTTCACGTTGTTACCATTAAAACTATGAAGAAGTTATTAATATAATTTAAAAGACAGTTTTATGGTTAAATGGACAGACCTATTAATGGAAATATGTAAATAGGATTGTTCAACATTTTGAAGCATCAAATAATGCGCAATATATCAACTGTCACTTAGTGATTTAACCATGGTCCTTCATGTTCTATTAAGTACAAGTTTGACAAAGCAGCTTTATAAAATTAATATGCATTTCAAATAAAAAATGGATTAGACGTCAACATCCAACATATTTCTAATTTATTAATTGACATTGCAAAACAAATAAATGAAATGTACCCAATATGTACGGTAATAAGTAAAAGAAGGACAAATTAAATCAGGAAGTTTAATAAAAACAGTCAGCACCGTCAAATTGTGTGACTCATTAATAACAAACCCTCTGTGTTGCAAAGTACTACGTTCTAGTATGCACCAACAGCTATTTTCTGTTTATGTTATTTGATCAGGGTAAATTTGCAAAAGAAAGAATTAGACATATCGTAAGAATAAAGTTTGGTTCTTCAGGAAATATGGTTTATCCTTTCACTATATAGAGTTCTACTGACCCTGACACAAGTACCCAAGCAGAAACACGGTAAAATTTAAAGATAGGGCAAAACTGGATGTGTGTACCAGGCAGCTTCTTTGTTTCGTTTGATATTAAGGTAAAGAATATTATAGCAATGCAGTGTTAAACAATCCGATTGTTTAAAATAAAGAAGTATGATCTCTTCACATTCAATAACTTAAACTTCGTCAAGAATCAAGCCCAATTTGTGGCTACTACATTTTCATAGAACAAACAAGATTGAACAAGTCCTGCGATGGATAAATTAATAAAGTTGAGCTCAAAGACTGGTATTACAGATAATACTGGTATTGAAGTTATACAGTTCGTAGACTATGGTAAAATTTTAGAATACCATTAGTCTTCCAGATATTAACAAAGTATTTTCCACTGAGTGACATTTAGATCGCTATTACTTACAAGACCTAATTTATCTACTTTTTCCTTCAAAATATCTATATGGGGTCATGGTGTTTACATCTCATATTTTTATCTCAGTCATGTTGAACATGTCAAAAGTTGTAGATCGACATTACCTATCTGCATTATTTCATAGGTCAATAAGTGTTTTCAGGCTGGCATATTCCATGGCATCCTGAACTTATTTATTGTTACCGTTTGACATGTTTGAAATGTTAAAGTTGGAATTAAACTTTTCTTTTGTCCGTATAGTTGTTCAGTTAAACCTTTGAAAGCTATAAATGAATTCGTATGAAAAACTGTCATGTCTATATAACGTTTCAGTGTCTGTGAATTTTGAATCACTTTAACATGTATAAATCTGTATTGTACATTGTCCCATCAATCTGTATTGTACATTGTCCCATCAATCTGTATTGTACATTGTCCCATCAATCTGTAGATATATATAAAGCTAACAATCCTTATTATTGGTATTTATATCCCCCTACATATTAGACATGACATCCTTGCTGAATTAAATACATCTATTCTTGCGGTGGGGTAATACTAACATCTCTGCATCTGTGTCATTTTTCACCAACATATGACTATTACTGTCACATTAATTATGCATAAATACTATTATATATTTTGTAATACTAAACCTCTATATGTACCTGTCAAATAAGTTTTATGTTATTTCATTATTAAGTATCGGTTTGTGGGTATGCCTCACCGTAACAAACTAATTTTCCATTCTCTTGTCACAAATGTAACATGTATTACTGAGTACAATGCTTTTCTGTCACCTCTATGAGCAGCATAGCACTTGAATGCGAACTTTTCCTCTGCAAATAATTGGTCTGAACCTTGTTTGAACTGATGTCACATACTTAAATAAATGAGATGTGTTTGACTTGTTCAGAATACTCTAGACTCTGTACATCTTCGGTTAGACAGTGTTTCGTATATGTGATTAAATTGTTTGCGTGTAAGATTTACAATTAATTTTACTTCATTTTTGTTTCATTGTATTTAATTGCAATGA
>QKMX01056993.1:0-10995 GCA_003401595.1 Venustaconcha ellipsiformis
TATATATATAGTTTGTGAAGATAGTACACAAACGTGTCATCAAATAATGCACCGTCAGTACAGGGTCTAATCTGTTAGCTTGAAATATTAAATACAACAGGAACCAATACGGTCAGTACAGGGTATATTCTATTAGCTCCAAATGTTAGGTACAACAGACACCTCAGATATATTATGTACTGCATACCTGGTATATACCTTATTCAAGCGAACTAACAAACACAGTTCAACAAATACCTATTTTCCAACCAAACTTGAAATAGATTATATACAGTTTAATTAAAAGTACCGAATAATTAAACCAAAATGAAAAGTCTAAAATCTGATTTATGTGCCGATTATGTTTACGTCGTTAAAATTATACATAGTTCGTGAAGGGCTATGCGAAGATAGCCATAACTTTGGTCAACATCGACATGGCAGCAGTTTATAGAGCTCTTTGAGACCACCACTACAGATTCGCAGATATATTTAAAAACATGACTTCCTTGTTTAGTATTTGATTAATAGTTGCAATATCTATGCAAAGGTGAATACAGGGCAAAACGGTATCCCACACGAAGAACAGATACACGCATGAAAGCAATCCAAAAGATAACAAATAAAACATTGTTTCACTCGTTGAAGTGGCGCACCTAGCTGATCAAAAACGTTTTCATGAAGAATAGAGGAAGTGAAATACCTGCATATATTTGCATTGACTGATTATTCCGCTATAGACCACTTTTGGCATCTGTGTTAGGGATCATTAGAATGTTGTGACCATCTGTATGGAATGGGATCTATAGGAGTTGGATGGTGGCTTCTGCTACTTCAACTAAATATTTTAGGTAGATATGTCAGTTTATCAGGCTGTCTTTCTGATTGTTTATTTCTCTATAGGTATGTCCTTGTTTATTCCTTTACATCTCTCTCTGTGTACCTCCGTTTTTGTCCTTTTTATCATCTTTTTCCTTCATGGAGTATAAGACTTTCTTACAATCCGTATCTGTATTTTTCTAGGAAGAAACAAGGCGCTTTAAATTGAAATTAATGGACGTAATTGTGTAAGTACAGTTAACAAACAAGACAGTTACAGACAATTAAATCCACCAATAATCGTATTTTCTCTAATCTGATATCCATTTTCATTCAGTTAACTACTAGATGTCTGGTATTTTCACAATCGTTGTCAGCAGTCTCTCTAACTCCCCTGGTAAAACTTTCAACGAAAAATTAATTAATTAATTGATTGATTAATATTGCAAATCTAGAAGATTGTTATGCAACTGCAGTTGAAAAAAGCTTTCAAGCATAAAAAATGGTATTTCCAGTCACACTTAAATGAGTCAAAATTGCAGATATTCCTGAGGCAAAAATCTGAAAACGAAAGAAACTAAATAACTAATTTAGCTTAATAAAGGCATTTTACACCACCATAGGAAATTACAAGCGGTACTAAAATAGCCCGAATGATGAGTTTAATGTTTATTATGTTTTTGTTTAGTGGCATAGACTACTTTTTCTTAATCTAAATTAGCTATTTATTTAGTTCATTTTTGGCTTTCAAAATTTTCAAACTGTGTTTATGAGCATCTGTATTATTAATCCATATAATTTGTGTACGGCATCTTCGAGATCTGTGATTTTTTTCCCCAGATTTTTACTTCCAATGAGTTCTTTAGCAAATAATGTTACAGGATTCTTTCGTCAAAGATATGTTTAGCTTTGTTTTGGTAATACTATTGCATTTTGATATGTACACAGTGAAAGTAAATGATGAGTATATATGTGAGTACTAATTGATCGTACCTATCAAATGCTCACAATGCTTAGGTATAATGCATAGAGTACAGAGTAAAATTTAGACAACATTATATTTAATGATATCAATGTATAGCATAGACTTTCAGAATTTATTCTTGATATATTATAGGGAGTTTGAAAAACATTTTCTTTAAATGCTGTTTGTTTTAATCTGATCATGGAATATGGCTGCTAGCCACTGATCAAACTGTGGATTACAATTGTCTTTCAGGATACAAGTAAAATGATATATAAATAATATACACTATTTAGATTCCTTCTTCTGTTCTATAAATGGTAAATAAAGGTAGTGTAATACTTACTGCTGACGTCAAACGAGAGACTGACATAAGTTTTAAATTGTGATTTTGATTTTATTACCGTCAAAATGACCATCGAATAACTCACGCTAAGATTTGAGAAAATAATGGAGCACTTATCTTGTCACGGGTTGAAAGATTTTAAATACTTTATCTGCCAAATGTAATTAACCCTTTCGTCCTAGGTAGACAATATAAATCAAAGTTTCTGTTCTCATAGAAAGAAGCATGTGTGCATCCTTCTAGCCAAACTTGCAGTTAAGTAGTTGTTCTAGGTTATTCTGTATTAGAGATGCTGACAATTGCAATGGAAACATTATTTCACATTAGCGACAACATCAGTGACTAAATACTAATTGTGCACTCTGGTCATAATATATACAGGGGAATCACACCCTAATCTGTATATTGAAAAGAATATTAATTCAATTATGTCATTATCAAGAACATTTGAATCAAAGATATAGGTCACCGTCACAATAAGGAGGAAATATACTTTAAAAATCAATAGGGACTAAATTCGCCGTTGCTAAGTCGCAAGTAACAATTTTTATTAAAGTCCCTTCCAGCCGATATTCTTAAAGGCAAATTTTTGTCAAATCCTAATATTTGCCTGCTACACATATCTAAACTCACTAAATCCGATTATTTTAGTGGTGAATCAGGCGCTAAAATGCTGTGAGATTGTCAAATGATCGTTCTCAGCTTTTAAGACCTTAAAGAAAATTTCCCATGTCTAAATAATTATTTGAAATTTGCAAAAGCGGTAAAGACAAAGTATTGATATCTAATAAAAGATAACTTTCTCTTTGAAATTTTGTTTAAAATATAAAACATTGATAATTGAAATTTAATATAAGTTCAAATGTAAATTTAAAACATCGGAAAGTTTCTTCAGTATATAAACTTTATACTGTTTTAAAAATTGAAACTGCCAACCGTTAGACACAGCAACGTTAACCAACATTAAGATGCAAGATAAGTGGTGTCTTCTGTTTATGCATCTTGTAATATTTTGTAAAGGATAGAGAAGTAATAAAGCTCACAATAATTATTGAAGCAAACATGAAACATATCTGTTAAAAGGTGTATACATCAACATCTAAAGCAACAATGGCAAGTGCTATGTTCAAGATCTATTTGTTTCTTCTGGTCAGCCATGTTATACTAGATAACAGCACACTCAATGACCCACAGTGATGATATCTGTACCATGAATTGTAGCAACATTGAACGAGTTTCAACCATAATAGCCGTGTAATAGCAAAATGCAGTGTGATCGAGGCTCAACTTCGTTGAGCAGTGGTGGTGACCACTAAAAGCTATGTCTGTGAAGAAATATAGCCAAGTGTGAGTATATGAACTAATCCTTCTGGTTTTGCTGGCTATATTAGACAAGTAAGGGTAATGACTAACATAGTAACCACTTGGATGGCTATGGAGCATCCAGGCTAATTCCAGTTATCCAGCTTGTTTCGAATACGTATCAGACATGGAAAAGATGTTTCTTTAATGACAATGAGACCGTACGAAGTAGAAATATAAAACTTTTACCTTATTTCATTACTGTTAGAACTTAAGTAATGCAAAGCTGTCAGTATTTCACAGAATAAAACTTTCAATATTGAAATCAAAATTTTTAAAAGCTAAGTTCACTTTGTCTAATAAATGTGCCTTTAGTTTTATATTCCGAATGAGATATATGATGACTACGTACGCCCATTAATAGGAACTACTGATTCGCCTGCTCCCGTATGAAACATTATCTAGTACAACCTGTAACTGTAGATATATAGTGAACAGCAACACCTTACACCACCAGAAATTCATATTTGCTGGGTCAGGCGGCTACAGGCAGGCATGCTCTTACCCTACCCCAAATCGACCATTCGCTGCATTCGGATTTGCCTCCTTCCGTCTGCTCAAATATCCATCATTTTAATCCAAATTACGCGCATGCCATGACGTTACTCCACTGCCCCTGAAAATTCCTTCAAGTTCAGTGGCGATAGGTGATCAGCAAAGTACGAGGAGCGGATACAATGGGAGCTGTAGCTGCAGATCTGAACACCGGAAGTTAATGGTATATTATCTCTTTTCACTGGACCGAAGTAGCAATATAACTCGTACACACCCTTGGCGACTATACAAAACTTTTTCCGACCACATTGTTTACATCTAAAGTATGAGGATGGGGCCATGAAGTGTGCTCTAAATATTGCATGCTTCACCTTAACCTTGACTACCATAATGAGGATAATGGGGATAGCGGTCAAATATCAAGCAAGAAAACAAATATAACATTATTTATCATCGGCGTTAGGACTGTGTGCACACAAATGAAAAGTAAATACTCAAATAGGCCAGAAAGAAGAAAAGTTTACGTTGGCAAGCAACTGGCAGATTATACATCTGGATAATGGCTAGGTCAGGAAGTACACTTTATAGAAGAAGTAGCGGTCGAAGTAGCCGAATATGGAGCTGGCCGGAGTAGGCGATGTAAAGAAGAGTGTCATGATGCTAGAATTGGGTTAGCCATCATACCTAGAGTCCAATATCTTATATGTATCAGCTTATCGTCCTTTGTGAAATAAATGCAAGAGGTACACTACTCTACTGCGAAATTGCTTTCAGAATAAATTTTGTCAAAGTTTACTAATTCTTGGTCACTAAGAAAGTAAATGATGTGCAAAATTGTTGATTTTCTCTAGTGTTAAAAGATAATAATTGGTCAGTATATATGAATCTGGACTTGGGAATGGAGGAGGATACGTGGGTTATAACGGATTTCAGTTTAAGCCAGAAATGACTAAAATACGTCTTTGATTGCATCTGTGAATAACTCTATTACTTGGTTTAGACAGTACATTCTTTTAGGCAAAACAATGAGTGATGTAATCTGAAGCTGGTACTAAATATATGAATTATATGAATTGCATAGTGTTATTCCTAGAAGTCATCGATGATGCAATTATAGCTAAGCTTACATAACTATGCTGAACAAATTATCCTATATCAGGTATAGAAATTATATTGTTCTGCTATCTTGTGTGTCAGTGTTTGATTTTGCAAAGCCTTGTACTTGTGTGAACAATGCAGATAACCTCTGCTATGTTTGAGATGAGGTGACCTTTTCATCACAAAGAGCAGTATAACCACTTGCTTAGCTGCAAAATTGGAGATCAGGACAAGCGGTAGACCCTACACATATGTTGCACACTTGTGCAACAAATCGTTGTCAGCGGATCAACAGGAAATGCAATCTATGCCATTTGCAGTGCTAATGATTTGGAAAGTCATCAGATCATATCAGTAATTGTTACTTCTGGATGATGCCTTCAGCTGAAAAAAGTCTGTCAAAGAAAAAAGTGGAATGTGCTTATCTAAACATCCCATCCATACGTCCAGTACACCCACGAAGAAGGACTGCCAGTTCCTGATGCACCAGAATTATTCTCACTTGAGATTGACGAGAAAAAGGAAGAAGATCAAACTTCTAGTCCTGAAAAGTCAATGTCACATGACCCATATTTTTTTCCCATCCTCCTCTTTTATACCACACCACATAATACAAAATTAATTGAATGACCTTTTCAGGAATTTGGAATTATCCCAGAGTAGGGTCGAGCTGTTGGGCTTCCAAACTACAGCAATGGAATATCCTTGCAGGTGATGTTATTGTTTCCATGTACTGTAACAGGCAAAAAGGATCTTCTCCCATTCTTCTACATGGAAGTTGATATTATAGCCTGCAACAACATCGAAAGAGCGATGATAGCCCTCAACATCGTCCATTATCTAGGTGAATGGGAATGTTTCTTGACGAGTCATAAATATATTTTACTGCATAATGGCAATGTCTTGCCATCAATTTCAGTTGGTCATGCAGTCTATATAAAGGAAACGAGTGAAAACATGAAACAACTTTTGAGATGCATAGCTATGACGAACATCAGTGGCAGCTTTGTGGAGTTGAAGGTTCTTGCTCTCTTGATTTGTCTCCTGATTGGATACACAGAGCACTGCATTTTTCTCTGTGAACGTGATAGTCGCTCGAGAGATTTCTACTAAATCAAGAGAGATTTGACATTCCGAGAGTCATTGGAGACTCGGAGGTAACGTATTCAGCATCCACCACTTGTTAAATAAGACAAACGTTGTTACCATCCTAGCACATCAAGCCGGGTCTCACGAAAAGCTTTGTCAAAGCCATGTACAAAACACAAGCAGCTTTCAAGTACCTCTGTGAACAATTTTCATTTATTGAAAAGTTCCAAGGTTGATTGATTGATTACTTGAGAATATATTTACGTCGCACCAGCACCGTTAGACTACTACTTTAAGTAGATCTAGAGATTTCAAACAGTTAACTTTCAAGTTTTTTAGGTGTGGAATAAAAGTCAGTTTTCTTTTGAAGATAATACCTAAAACTTTGTTTCCTCAACATAGAAAATCCGTCCATCATTGGTTAAGGTTCATCATGATGTCTTCGTGACTGAGAAAATGCATACTTACTCTTTTGACTTTCGATAATTTGAAGCAGAACTGGCCTAATTTTGAATCTTGTTGAAATTTTGCTGTATTTAACCGCCAATTGTATGCATGTGCCTTGATCGATAACATGCTAGAAAATTGTCAACGTATAAGGAGCAATCCACGCCCGGAGCCAAAAACATGATATTGCTATTGCATTTAATTTTGAAAAGTGTCATAGATAAATACTGCCCTAGGACACACCCATCTCTTGCTATTGCATATCAGAGTAGATTGAGCCCACTAGCACCTTGAAATCTCTGAACAAATTAATATGATGTAGGGCAGACAGCCTTTTAATCCAAATKTTTGGTACATTACCAGTAATCCACAAATCATTGAAGATTTTTCAAAAGAGATATTAATAAAGATTCTGGGGGTGTTTCAGAAACTTGTAATGTAAATCGTCAGGCCCAGAGGATGTATCATGAGCCTTGTCTAAAACATCCATAACATTCCGAGTTGGATGTGAAGTTTGAACGTGACTTTTCATTTTGATGATTTAATAATTTTCTGAAAGATCCAGAATAATTAGATGATGAGGAAATTTTCGAGAAACTGAGCAAGAATATTAACTATATCACGTATTCAACTAAAATGTTTTACGTTCAGTTTCAGATGTTGGAGAGAAATGTTTTCTTTTTTCGTTTATTTTGCGGGTAACGTCCCAAAATTTCTTAATAGATGTAAAAGAGCTTAAAGAAGAAACATATTTCTTCTATGATGCTAGTTTCCTTTTTTTTGATGGTGTAACAAGCGTTGGCCGAGAGAATACGGTACATACTTATATCGGACGATTATTAAATAATTTTCTCAGTAATTTTCAGTGCTGTCTAATGCCTTCTTTACATTCTGTAGTGACCAAACCTTTTGGGATCTTGTACTGTTCAGTCAGGACTTGAAAATAGATTCGTCTTCAATCTTGATTAAAATAGAAGCAAAATGCTGAATAGTCATTAACGTTGAAAGTGTTTTCCCGTACATACTAGTTTATAAGTTTTACAAACTTGGGCCAGCCGATCTTCTTTATATTCCATTGTGGAATTGCGTCATGAATGATGGAATTAATATTTGCGACAACCATAACGAAAATCAATTTGGAAAGCAGATATAAAATTCTTAGTTTCTAAGTACCATAGAAGCCTAGAATTGATTATTCGTTCCATTGTTTTGCACACAGCTCGTTAGTGCAATTGGTCAATGGTTGGTGAGATATGCGCTATCTTTCCCTGGTTTGGGAGCTGCTATTACTGTTCCTTCTCTTCAAACTTTTGGTAGATTACTACTAACCCATAAATCATTAACGATTTCCAGAACAACTGTTATTGATGGCTATAGTTGTGTTTCAAAACCTACAATGTATTTCGTCATAGCCAGCGGATGTATCATGGGCCTTAATAAACAAAATTCCAGAAGCTCCAACTATAACTTGATTATAATCTGAGTTATTCGATGTGAATTTCAACATAGTCTTTTCTTTTTGAGTTTTTAATCTTCGAAAAGCTTCTGAATACTTAGACGATGAGAAAGTTTCGGGAGATTGTCAGCAAGAATATCTATTATGTCACGTCTTGAATTAAAATTGTTATTGTTCATTTTCGGATGGAGAGAATTTGTTTTATATTTGAATTTAATTTGCGGATGGTATCCCAAACGTTCTTAATAGGAATGAAAGTTTAAAAAAGCATATTTCTTCCATAATGCTCATTTACTTTCTCTGATCGTGGAGCGAGCTCTGGCCCGGTGAATACTGTATTTACTTGAATACTCGGGCGTCGGAAGAATGTTAATTTTTTAATGCTTCTTGACATCGTCTAATGGCTTCCTTACATTTCTTAGTGTTCCAATGATTTGAGGTTCTTTTACAGTTTGGTGAGGATATGGGAATGAATTCTTCTGCAATCTTTATTAAGACAAGTAAAATACTGAATAGGGTCATTTTCTTTTCAAACTATCAGAAAATCATCAGTGTTGTGCCAGATCGATGCACGTATCGACCCATTCCTGGGGGTATGTTTTGTGGTCTCTGTCACTTATGTGATTTGATCCCCATAAACTGACATGGGCATTAAAATCCCCAAATAAAACAATTGGCACATGAACGTTGAACAAGATTATCTAATTCTTTTGGAACTAGGTTGGATTTTGGTAATATGATAATAGAAGAAACGCTAACCACTCGATGTAGAGTGATGCTTAGAGCAATGGCTTGGAAAGAAAATCTGTTTAAAGGGTTGACGCAATGAGCGGTTCTATTCTCTAGTTTACATCAACAGAAACACCTCCCAAGGTCTTGTAAACATTATGAAGGTAGGCGTTAAACAGGGAATAGTTTTAAGTGTGATGCTATCCGTATTTTCAAAATGTTTTCTGCAGGGGTAGTACCGCAGAATCGTGTTCGTTTGAAAGAAGAATAATATAATTGTAGTTTGCATTAAGTCCTAGACAGTTCCATCGTAGGATGATCTTCTTTATAATACGTGTCAAGTGAAGATTGTGGAGCTAGGTTAGACCTTCCGCTTGGGAAATCTGTGTGGCTATTTCTCTGGAGGAAGTATGAGGGTGAATTTTGTTGGCAGGCCTGGAGCCACCTTGAGCACATGGAGCAGTTTCTTCAGCATCCTTGCTTTCAATATCTCCAAACCTGTTAAAGATTTTAATGGGGTCATATGATTTCTTTTGCTGCCTATTATCAAAAGATTTGTTTTTATTCCTTGGTGATTTTGGTGGTGAGGTATTACTCAAAGTTATTTGAGTAGATGCCGTGTTTTTATGTGCTAGGTAATGGGGGATATTTAAGTATGGTGGTTAATCGGGTGGATTTGCTTAGGTTAACGCGTCTTTTGTTGTTTTGGGGATTGTTTTTAGTTACAACCGAGAAGGCTTGGGTAGGGAGGGATATTTGTAAATGTAAAGTATTCTGGCCTCTTGATAGGGAACGTTAAAATTGTACTTTATTTCCATCTCCTGTTTCCAGGAATCATAATCATTGGAATTGGCGTGGTGCTCCTTTCCACAGATGACACAACGCGGAGTTGCTCTACACTCATATTCCTGATGAAAATGTTCGGCCACCTATTTGGCATTTTAAGTATCACTATTTACAATGGCCATATTTCTTACACTTAGAGCATCGAAGGAGTTTCGTTATGTAAATCTCAACCTTCACGTTAGAAAAGCTAACTTTGACCATTCTGGATATTGTTCGGTTGTTGAAAGTGAGCAAAATTGTGATTGTGTCCCAAATATTGTCTATTACGTATTCTACAGACTGCAGCGACACCTTTTTTCATCTACTAAATGGTATCTGTGTCGCCTACTCCAACAATCCAAGAAAGCGAAACACGCCTTTGTACCCTGGGACTGTTGTGTGAGAGAATGAGATCACTGGAATATCGAAGAAAGTTTTCATTTTTCTGATATGTTCTGTTTGATCTCGTCGCTCACTTTCAACAAGAAGGCTTCCCGATTTCAACTTTTAAACATTTCTTGGTGTGCCGATCGAACCCGTTCTTGTCTTTTCTATCCGAAACGGAGACAGTGCGGAAAGCGGTTTTGAAGCTTCTTTAGATTATATAACCATGAAACGTGGAAATGACTCCAAACTATATTGTTCATTCTGACTCCAGGTTAGTTTCTTTAAATTTCAGCACCTGTGCTTCCCACCCACCATGGAGACCAATAAGGGGACACTTTCTCAAGTGTAAGGGATACACTGATGTTACAATCAGTCGGTAAAATTCCTTCTCTACTGACCCGTTAAGTTACAGACGTTCTATTATTTCAAGACTTGGGAAAGATAAAGTTAAAGGGCTAGAGTGTAGGGGTAACAGTGATATATAGAGAGTTTCAAGGAGAAATATAAAGACAGTGAGCAAGTAAGTAGAGACTTCCTAATGCTCGGCGTGTCCAGCTCATCTGTTGCGACCAGGCCCATCCCTACCACCCGTCTAGAAGAAATGGAGGCCAAAACAGTGCATTGCATTGGAAAGCCTCTGCTCAACTACCAGAATCCTTTCCTACAGCGACACGGGATGTAACTCACGGCAAACAGGTTGCCTCTACTTAGTCGCTGCTTACGACACGTAGAGAGCACACTTCGTGCCAATTTTACAATCCCTGACCCGTAGGGGGCTACTTTGATTGAAGTGCGTATTTCTGTATTGATATATGACATGAAGCAGGCTCGCAGGCAATATTAAAGACTGCACGTCTGTCATGAAAATGATAATTACACATAAAGATAAACATCATACGTTTATAATGAGAGCAAAGAACATAAAGTATAAAATATACACTCTTTGCGCTGATTTATCGTGGTTTTGCCTCTCTCTCTCTCTCTCTCTCTCTCTCTCTC
>QKMX01057018.1:0-11493 GCA_003401595.1 Venustaconcha ellipsiformis
ATAATTATATGCAATGGCACATGTTCTCCATGATAATTAATATGTACAGCAAAAAGGTATTATAAATGTCTCAACATGCTGCAAACAATCAGTGAAGATGTATGATCATTGTAAACATCATCAAGATCATAAAAAAGACTTAACGAGGTCATAAAAACTACAAGTATGATATTTTGCCAACAATTCTTAGCTCATCTGGGTATATCCTGCAAGGACATGTACCGTATGCATCCCCAAAAGGTCCCTTTCAAACTCCATATACTCCATATTGGTTTCTCATTACATTTATTGATCAGCTGAATTTCCCACAAACTACTATTCATCCATTTGATCTTTGACTAATCATGAGAATTCTGAAGCGTCCATATAAATTTTTTTATCAAAAACTTGGAATGCTTTTTAACAGAGTTTTTCCAAATGAGTTTTTGAGTTAAACTTGACAGGATACTGTCAGGGATTACTGTGCATATTTGCTTACAAGTCCATCACATAATGTGCCTGCAGATCTGTCTGTTGTTTGTTCTACTAATCACTCCTAACAAACTGCACATCTGCCAGTGCATTATGTGATGGCAGAGTTGGGTTTGTACAATTTGCTGTTGGACTCATCGTACAAGCAAGTACATATGGTATAGAGCAGGTTCCTACAATGCATTTGGTCATTTTAATGCCATCTGCAAGTGCTAGTTAATCTACACTATTAATTGAATAGATAATAAATAAATGGTGAATCACCAAATTCTTTTATTTAAAATTGTGACCAATCTCAAGCCAGGTAGCATGTGACTAATTACATAACCTTCCCTGATGTTTTAACTAGACAAATTCAGCAGTAGCATATTTCATTAATAGGTAGAATAATAAAATAGTTTTTACCATTCAACATTTAAGTTCAATCTCCTGTTAGTTAACTATCATTCATTTAGTTCTTGTGAAATATTCACGATCAATTTGAAAACTGCTTTTCAATGAAATGGTGAAATTTTTTAAACGAAAAAGTTTGTTTTGATAGACAATGACATGTGAATAAATCAACATGATTAGTTTGGCTCAGCAGTTACAATATCACAGGAACCTAATTTATCATAAACAAGACAACAGAATATTTACATTCTTCTTGTATGTTGGTCATTGACAAGTGTACTTACACAGGTAATATTCAAGGTAAGCTAACAAATTAATCAAATAATCATTAGTGTTGGTAGAGACAAGGAAATACATTCTTTGACATTTTTTGCTAGGCAGAGTCTGAAATGGACTTTTAATGGGATCTATACAGTAACTGGAATAAGCCTTAACACAGGCCTCACAACAAACAAGTGATGTCAACTTTATATAGATATTAACTGGCACTCTCACAAATGTAAATAAACTAACTAGAACCTGTCACACAACATCCCTTTCTAACAAACTATATACAATCAGAATTACATTTATCCAGATACCATATATATTGCATTTCCATTTACTCTGCTCATTACCAATTTTTTTTTCTTAAAAAATGTTGGATGGCAAAGGAATATCAGTAACAGATTCACTGACTTCATTAAAGAAAGCTCTGTTGACTGTTTAGCTAAAATATATACATGTTTTTGAGAAAATATATCCAATTTAAGCAACCCAAATATTAACTGCAAATTTTAACTGTGTATAGCTCACTGCCAAAACCAGGAGTGGAGTAGACCCTACCATCATAAAACTTTACTTGACTTAGAAACACACTAAAAATATTTTTACTAACGAGACAGCTTTTTTTGTCATTGCTGAGTATGAGTTCCAAGTGTGAAGCAGTATCTCTTGCTTGAAATTGTCAAGTTTTATGACAGTGGAGCTGGATATGTCATATATATTCACTTGTAAGTCAATTTAAACTGAAAACTGCACAGAACAAGATCTGCTGTCACATAATGCGTCAGTAGATCTGAGTCGAAGCAGTGTGTTATGAGTAATCAGTAGAACAGCATACACCCTGATCTGCAGATGCATTATACTACAGCAAATCAGGATCTATGTTGTTTGCAGCTTTCCTTTCTTATAAGTAAGCGTATATGGTACCATATTGTTTCAGTAGATCATTGTTCATTCTACTTAAAATCTGAAGCAAATTACCTATACCATATATGCTCACTTATGAGTCAAATTGCAACAACAAAGATCCTGATATACCATACCATAATGTGCCTGCTGATTAATGTCTATGTTGTTTATTCCTACTGATTACTCCTTACAAATTGCATTATGCAATGGCAGAACTGGGTGTGTGCAGTCTGCAGTTGGACTCATCTTATAAGCGAGTCTTTATGAAATATTTGTCTGCTTGTGCATAAGGTAATGAGAAATTGGAAATGAAGTTAATCACAACTGGTCACTGAATACCTACAAATACAGTATGAAATTTTGCATGAATTTTAAAAGATGAACATCCGTATACACCACTCCCTCATTTTAGTGCACCAGATAACTTGCAAGCCTCCTAATATTGTGGAGGCATGTGTGGATCTAAATTTTTTTATGTACAAAAAAGGTCAGAAATAGGATTCTGTTTGATCAATGTTTAAATAAATCATGATCAAAATTGGTCAAAGAAAGTTTGATATATCATTATTTTCTTGTCAAAAATGGAGATCAGTGCATGTACGTTTGGTTTGGTTTTGGTTTTGTGGGGTTTAATGCCATTTTCAGCACATGATGGCATTACATGGTGGCCAATGTATCTGGTGAAGGAAGAACCTGGTAAAACCCTAGGAAGAACCAATGACCCATGGTAAGCTACTAGCAAGCTTTCTCAGTGGTCAAGCCAAGTCTTGAACTCACAAAGACAGAAGTGAGACATGTGAGTAATCTATAAGGCACATGCCTCAGACCGATTGGCAACCTGGTGCCCTACATAGATGTTTGGAATTGTCTTCAAGAAATTCACTACAAGTATTACCTAAACAAAAAAATAGTTCTCAATAAGTAACACAATATGACAAAATATTGGTCAATACAACTGCTGGATAAATGCCTACTAGTGTCAACACTTTATGAAATAAATACCAATTTAAAAAAATGTTCATTTTATCTTTTATTAGTTTTAATGTTATTTGATAAGAAAAAGAGTCAACCGACCATCATATTTGAAGCCTAAAAGGACCTACTGGTAATGAAGTCCTAACTTGGTGCGTAAGCTGGTTTCATATTCCCAACTATTGAGTACCTGATGGTTCTTCAACACGATGACAAAGACTAATCAACAGATAAGTTGCCTCCAGCCAATTAGAGAATATGAAAGATTGCATCATCACAGTAACACTTGAGTGTATGTATTGTTATTATTTTTTAAAATCAAAGACAGGAGACAACTCCCAAATTTGTGTCCTTGGTTAATCTGTTGATTATATATACTTTAAACTTTGCAGATACACATTCTAATAAAATGTGCAAGTTCTGATAAGACATATATATTTGATTTTCTTGTTAGTTTTGGTCTATATTTTCATATATATTTAAAGTCCAGCTGAAGTGTTCCAAGAAAAGTGCAAACAGGCTGCCTGTAGTACAAGCAACACTCAGTTGTATTCAATCATTTCCATATGTTATCAACGAACAAGTAGTGACATTTGAAATTACTATCTTTAAAAATTAACTTGTGCAGCCAAATCAATGCATTTGGATCTTGTGGTTTATGAACTAGAGGGCATTAGTTCTTTTGCGTTTGCTTATGATGGATACACATAGTTTAATGCTGAGATGGGAGGAAACTCAAGAGTTTACTAATCCATGAATTTGTGAGTACTGCATGTCAACTGCATTTTTTTAAAAAGTTGGTCATCAGTTTATAACTATACCTGACATCTTAAGCTTCAGCATACAATAAGTTTTATCAAAACTGAGCTATCCAACAGCAACATGTTCACATATGACATGATATTATACAACATAGGATAAACTGGCTGTGAGCTTAGTACTAAACTAAATCAGAATTTGGTTAAAGTTAAAAGCTGGTGTGAGCAGTATCGTAAGAAGATATAAGCAGCCAATAAACAAAAGACATGTTTACTGGTAGTCGAGCAAGAGTAAAAGCTGAGAAAAATGACTTCAAATTAAAAAGAATGGATATACAACAATCTCAAAATTAAAAACCTAGAGAGACAATATCTTAAGCTGGAAAAGCTAGTTGATAAAGTCATTACAAAAAGTAAACTCATTTTATCTCTTGAACAGAATAAAATCTTATCTCCCTCAAACCTAGAATATAGTTCTTCTTTGGGTAATAGTGGCATAGAAAATAACAAAAGCTGACTGAAATTTTACAAATAAGCAGCTAGAGTTGCTCTTGATGCTGACATAGATACACCATCATCAAATCTTTTTAAAACTTTTATGTGGCTT
This sequence comes from Venustaconcha ellipsiformis, assembly GCA_003401595.1. Classification (NCBI taxonomy): domain Eukaryota; kingdom Metazoa; phylum Mollusca; class Bivalvia; order Unionida; family Unionidae; genus Venustaconcha; species Venustaconcha ellipsiformis. The sequence goes on from QKMX01057018.1 coordinate 4,375, forward strand.
CCATTTCAGCTGAGAACTTAATTTCAAAAGAGTTTAGTAGTCTTTAATTCCTTACATGGTTTGGCTCCTGATCATCTTTAATGTAATTTAAAATTTGTTAAAAATGTATTTATGTATGAATTAAGATCCATCTCAAACAACAAGTCATATTTACCAAAACCATATTCTGAGTTTTATAAGAAGAGTTTTGCTTTATCTGGAGCACAATTATGGAGTTCCATACCACCTTATATTAAGTCAGCTAGCTGACACATGCCAAGCTTTCTAAAAGCTTCTTAGTCAACATCTACGGAAACAAGCATTTGTATGATTTTGTTTAATTCAATACTGCTATTCTCCAATAGACTGTTATATTACATATACACCTATAATGTTTTGACATATGTTCGATACTACTCTGTGTGAATTCTTTGAAGCCTTGTGCATATTTTATTGCAGCAGTAGATCAATTATCTAGTTTTTAATAGCATTTATTGTCTAAAGACAACTGGCATCATATACCGTATAAGGCCTCAGGGAAGACTGATCAGATGACCAAATGAACTTCTTTAAATAAAGTCATTATTATTACCAAATGTATAATAATATCCATTATTGCTATTATTACATGTATATTAAAATCCATTATGAATATTTGTGTAAGACGAAGGAGATTATAATCCTCATGTATGAAAGTTGGTAAAATGCCACCAATCAATGTTAAATAAAATTTATTTTACTTAATTCCTACCTCATGCTCTTGCTTATGCTATGGTTGATATTCAATTACTCCATAGCTTTTGAGTTATTGTATACAGAAAATGCTTCAATTTTACTGTGATCTAAACAGACAGGAAAACAATATCACTGAATTCTTAACAAAATTTGCAAACTAAATTAGCCAAGCTTGTCAGAAAAGTCACTCTCTTTTAATTGCAATTTTACCGCTGTATTTGCAATCCAATCAAATTCTTATACATTAAAACTTCATGGTATTGAAATCTCACAGAATCAGTCAAGCTTGAAAACTGACCTTTCAGATTCAAATAGCATGTTTTGGTCACTAGATAACATAGATATTTGCTAAAATTAGTTTTCTCCCTAAAAATAAACAATGCTATGATTGGAACAGTAGATTAAAGCTCTGACAAGTTAATGAAAACTGAATGAAAACACGAAGAGTTATTCAGATTTTGAAACTGTATATACTGTGCAACCAAAATTATCCAAGTGACCCACTTCGTTAGAAAAACTTTGGCTAGCCACCAAACTAAATATGAAAAAATACATTTACTGCGGTAGGTAGGTACACTAGCATTTAAGTTGTAAGACTGCATAGATCGTCATTTTTGTTACAAGATAGCTGACATATGCCATACACAGGTGAGAGGTCAAATGGTTATTATAATGCAGTATTTATCCTTTACATAATGTCTGCCCATGCATAAAGATCATAGAATCTGATCTATTAACAGCTTGTCTAGGTCTACATAGTTTATCTGATATCAAGACATGAATGAATAATGAAGAGTCATTTCTGCTGAGGTGTCAGATTTATCCAATTTACATCAAATCAAAGAGTGAATAAATAGCGAAGAGTCTTCTCTGCTGAAGTGTCAGGTACATGTATATCCAATTTACATGAAATCAAAGAGTGAATAAATAGCAGAGTCTTCTCTGCTGAGGTGCTATGTGATGTCAGATCTGTTCAATTTACATGAAATCAATGAGTGAATAAATAGCAAAGAAGAGTCTTCTCTGCTGAGGTGCTATGTGATGTCAGGTCTATCCAATTTACATGAAATCAAAGAGTGAATAAATATCAAAGAGTGAATAAATAGCAAAGAGTCTTCTCTGCTGAGGTGCTATGTAATGTCAGATCTTGGTCTACACTTTGCAGCTGGGAATATATTTCATACACAAGAAAATATTGCTGCATCATTTCTCCTTCTCTCACATTTATTTTTTCTGCTGTGATGTTTAAAGCAAATATATAAATACCAATACTATGATACAACGGTCTGAGACAGACAGGCTTCTTCCTTAGTTGAGGAAAAGTTCAGATGTTTGATGGAGTAGTATAATTTTCTGTAACATTTCCAAAAGTCTTGAAAAAACATGAAGGTGACATTTTATATGCATTTAAATGTCGTGAAATCTTATTCCCTGCAAGATTGTGCTTTTGTTTCATTGGTAATATCTAAGAAACAAACACTAACTCATATAAATCCATAGAAAGATCAGGATTTATTGTTTGTGCTATGTTAAGTATTTTTATGTTTAAAGTATAAAAAACTGATTGTAAATCTATATCTGATTTGTAGTAGATATACAAGACAGATATAAATAAGATTAAAAGAATAGTATACGATCGTTCCTAAATTGTTCTAACAGATACACCATCACCAAAAATATCTACAAATCTGGAGAAATCTTGATCACATGACCATCCATCTTGCACGGCAACCATCCTTTGACCAATAAATTATGATGTTTTCTACATCTAATGTCCCATATTTTTGACAACCCCAAAAATATCTTCCTTTTGTGGCTTCTGTTTCCACTGAAAGCTTTTCTTTCATGATCTATGTCATAGTCAAATATATCTGTATATTTTTCAATAAAAATATTCTCCGCATGTGTGTTTGATTTGAATAGAATCCAGTCTCGTACATTTTGAAACTTGTAAGTTTATAATGCACTCTCAAGTACAAAATGGAACAAGCAAAATACAGTTGATATAATTTTACACTTTGTTGTATGTTGTGGAGAAACATGTTTGAAACAAATTTTGTTTCTTGTCACAAAAAAGATTCTTATAACAATTTATTGTCAATATTGTATACAAATCTAAATGTACAAATATTCTTCTTGCTAACAGAACTATAAATAGTTTGGAAGTGGTCCCATATAGTCACAAATTAGTCACACACTTAAAAATAAACGGGTGTGTGATGATGCAATATTCAAATTGACATTAAAATGAATGCTTGTTAGGGCAGCCAGGTTCTTCCTTCTTGCTGCAACATATAATCCCTGCACACACACATAATATTCCATGCACACAAAATGAAGATGAAACACTCCTTACAGGCAAAATGAATTTCTGATGCTTTCATTAATAATTTGCAAATAATACATTCTGACAGAACTTCACCATTATAAATATGAGCTCATTATCTCTGGGTTTAGCACACAACCACTGACATTTATTTGACTCATAGACATGTTATGAAATATTCTATAACCAGCCGAGTACCCATGTATTTACCTTAAAAATGTACCATAACTGTTGATACTATATTTTCCTGTATGCAGCACACCTAACTGTTCATGATAAATACCCAAGCATGGAAATCATAAAACTTCTAAAAGATGGGTCTGATTTGTGTCAACCAATAAAAAATAACTTCTTTTTGTAATGTCACATTTGACTGGCTGAAAATGAAAATTCAATCTTAAACTCATGCTCAGCTTGAGTTTTATCATGTCCAGGCCTGACCTGGTATTGTATAATGTCAAGCATATCAGTTTCAATAAAAAAACATGACAGACCCTGATCTACTGGCACATTATGCTATGGTGGCCCTGTATCTTCTGTCTGCAATTAGATACACATTATGCATCAATGAATATGGTAATCATGCAAAAATCCTTTAAGGTGAGGCTGGGCCCTTAATGAAAATAACAAAATCACCAGTTCTGGAATGCCACTGATGCATCTTAGAACTGATATTTAAAAAATAGTGATTCTGAACACATATGGTCAAAATATTTCCATATTACAATGCTGATGTTCTCTCAATCAAAAAATCTTAAATAACATCCCTTGATTTTCTTCATTTTATACTGAATGACGCAGATGCATTGTAAATTAATTCACACATTCTTCTTTCCTTGCATTTTGTAGTGGATCTATTCTTGTCTGGGATAATATGTTCTACTGGATACGAGTACATGAATAAGGGAGATTACTCACTAAGAATACAGGTTGGTGATAGACTTCCTCCATTAGAGATTACTTTGATGGAATTCACAAAAATAATTTCTTATTTTAATTACTTTTACTTCTCATTCAGAATCAACACTGTGTGTATAAGAAACTTCTTGCAAATGAAGGACACAACCATTATATTCTGTATATTTGTTCCATAACTCTTATATTTTATATATGCTTCAAATAAGCAAACTCCATTTATTTACAGGTAGTCAGTAATAATGAACACATTTCAAGAGGTCTCTCTTCATCACATGTAGCAAAGTGTCATTGTCATAAGAGTGTCTCTCATGTTGATCTGGAAATAATATTCCATAAAACAGCATTCCCATGGCATCTAATCTCTATTAAAACAGGGTTTTATTTTCTCTTCCACGTGTCAATCCTGGACCCTATTTTCACCAACCAGTCTTGCATTAAATATGACACTGGTTCTTTAGGACTTGAAAATAAAAACTGATCATATTGCCTGATGAGAATGAACACATAAACTGTTAAATACCAACAGAAAATGAAGCAATCATCATCATCATTTAATTCATTGTGAAATCTCATTTAACAGTTATTTAAAACAAATCCAACCAATCAGAAACTGGTAACATATGTGTGCCTCTCTGTATTCATAGACCAATCACAAGCCAGATATGCCTCATGAAGACATGTCATAGGATAAATGTATATATAGTATCAATCCAAACACTTCTTGTAATTCTCACACTTCGGTGTCTCTCTGAATATGCAAAGCATCCATCTGCTCAAGAATAAACGTCACGGTGTTTTTCTTGATCATGCCCAGTTGGCTTTTGAGCACGGTTACCTGGTCAATGTTACTGTCTAACAAAACCTTCAGGTGAGCATTTTCTGCCATCAACTGATCACGAGCCTGAAACAAGAAACAAATTTTTTGAGTGTATCATTGTGGCCTGATAATGTTTTGATTTGCCATCATTCTGCAGATCAAGGAACTCAAAATTAAATGTATCCATAATTTATTATGGTTTATTTCAGAATAATCCACTTATCTAAACTCACCCATAGATTGTTAGTAAGACCTGACAAGGTACTTTCTGAGTCCTGTAATCAATGTTAATAATTTACAAGGTTAAAATCTTATGATGTTATAAAACACCTATTATCACACTGTGTGATAACAGCCCTTGTCAATCACTTTAAGTATTGTCAAATTTGTGTGAATATGTGATGAAAAAATTTCAAAAAAGTTATCCAAAAAGACTAAATGATAAAATTCATAATATTATATATCTACTAAACTGTAAAAAGTGTCAGTGCAGGCAGCTAGTGGCATGTACAGTGTAGATTTAAAAAGTATGTGCTGTAGGATACTTTTTTCTCTTAATGTTTTGGTTGTTTAGTGATGGCAAGTAGTAAAGTTCAACAATGTTTGAAATTATAAACATTTAACTGTAGTGTAATTCAGTTTGCTTCATAAATTTCTCAGAATGTATGTGTGTGTGTGTGTGTGTGTGTGTGTAAATTATTTTAAAGAGTTTATAAATACTTAAGATTCATTATTTTTTGTGGAGTAAACATTTTCTTTTTAAGATTTTGTGTTCTGCTCTAAATTATTGTTGGGAATAAGCATAAATCTGAAGATAGTTGACAGTTGGAGATATTTTCTCTTTTTTTCTCATGAATAATGTCATTTTCTAATACTTAGTAATGTTTAAGTTTTTTGTATACCATAAAATCAAATAATTTACTACTAAACTTGTCATCTGCCATTTGGTAAGTGCTTGCAACAATAATAAAAGGCTATATTATTTTCAATACTGTTATCCATATATATTATTTTTTCCTGAAGGATTTCATCAACAAAAAAATGAACAGTAAAAACAAGAAATTTGATAAAAGAAAATGATAACTAAATGCTAAATTGTTTGATTTTACCAACCAATTATTGATCATTTGGTTGACAGTCATACCACTGATACAAAACTGCTGATCAACAAAAAAAAGTGGCCTAAGTGGCTCTGTTATTGCTCACCTGGTTAACTTGACAGTTGAATATTTCACTAAGCAGATGTATGTAGTATTTGTACAAACACATAAACTGTCTTCTAAACTTTATATCATATTTATTTCACATATTTTACAAATATAAGTAGTGTTATACAAATATAAATAGTGTTTTACAAATATTTTACTATAGGGTTATACAAATTCTTTCTGAAATTAAGGTCATAATTAATATACATTGCATCTTGCTCATAATTAAAGTTAAATAAGATCTTTAAAAGTTAAGTGTACATTGGTAGTTTTAAATTTGTGGTCTTATGTCTTTCACACAAACTTAAATTATATTTCACAGGTGTTTTGTTTTTCTTACAACACATGGTATTCTTTACTATTGGTAATTCAATTTCAAAGTGTTGTAGGAGTGAAGCTGATTAGGGTGCTTTTGTTGTTTTTAATTAAAAGCTAAAACACAATACAAATTTGTAATAATTTGAAAAAATGGTACCGTACTAAGTATAAAAAAATGCTTTACAAAATTGCATAATATGTGTAGTAAATATAAATGGCTAATGTTACTAGCACTTTAATTCTTGTTTCATCAAACACATTAATCTTGCTTCTAAATATTTAAGAATTTTAAATGTGTTTTTAAAAAATATTTATCTCCAATTTATAAACTTTATACATGGTTTTCACACAAAAAATCCTCTTAATGAAGCAAAATCAATATTAAATTACAAGTCATTATATTCCCTTCATTATATTATCTCATGTAAATTTTTCTTTTGAACTATTGAAAATGTTTTCATCAGGTATTTTAATTTATTGTTGATCTGTTTTGCATTTTTCAAAACCTGCTGCTTCTAAACCACTAACCTACATACCTTATTATAAGTTACTTTCTCTAGTTCTCTTTATAAAATAGCAACTGTACTATATACTATTCATATATATGGTTTAAATATGAAATTACTAGAACTGAATTTATTGACAATAATCTGTCATCCATATATGATGATATACACTTACGTACCAAATTTGACACAGACCTGATCAGAAATAGGGCCTCTAGAGTGGTAACAAGCCCAGCAAATGTGATACAAGATCCCCTCTTTAGGAATCACTGTTATTCAGTTCCCATAGTAAACCTATGCAAACACCATGAT
>QKMX01057093.1:0-10003 GCA_003401595.1 Venustaconcha ellipsiformis
ATTACTTGGAGGATTGCCTTGAAACATTCCATACACATTCATTCCATGGTCATGTTACTCTTAAATGAAAATGCTGCGCAGAATTTTTGAAAAACTTGTTATTGCTACTCCTTGTGAATGAATGGTCATATCAATTTCACTGAAAGATTTCTTACATGGTCTGCTATTACCCATATTGGCAGACATTTTGAAAACTTTGTTGTTGCTACTCACCCAACAAGGATGGTCATATCAACATGTGGTTTAAGACTTCCCATGATGTCTAGTTAGTCCAGAATAAAATAATGCCAATCTGAAGTCCAGTATGGCCAACATGACAGCCATCTTGAAATTTATTTGTTGCTACTTCTCTTGAATGGATTGGGTTTTCTTTAAATGGCTTCTCGTGAAGTCTGTAGATATGACATCCACTATCTTTGAAATCTTTTACTCACAACTCAACTTGAACAGAATGTTGTATTGATGGAGGATTTTCATGTTGTTTGATATCCAATTGGTCTTAAATGAAAGTCATGAAAATCTTGTTATTGCTGTTCTTCGTAATTGGAGAGACATATCTTGAAAATATGTGTATCTGTACTCCTTTCCAAATGGATGGCTATATTTGCATGACATGGGATTTCACCAAGAAACTATATGTTAGACCTAGATGGTCCTCAGTCATACATTCATTAGGCCTTCCATGATGACTGTCTTAAAATTATTGTTGTCACTACTCTGCCTGAATGGATGATCATTGTAGCATGGGCTTTCACCAGAAGACTTGTTATGATGCCTTTTTTGTAGAAATTAAAACTGTGTCAAGCTTACATCCAATATGCATATGATAGGAGCTAATATGAAAATCTTGTTATCTCTAAAGAATATTAGAGATGTATTCAAGTCTTGACACTTACAAGGAAGAAATGGTCTTCTTGAATTCCTGAAAATTCACATCACCTAGTAGAGCATCACTCCCTTCTAGGGACTCTTGTTAAAAGTGGCTTACTTAAAGTTGCTAATGTTTGATGTATTACAAGTCAAGTCAAACTGCAAATTGCACAGACCCACATCTGCCTTTGCATAATGTGATAGCAGATCTTGGTCTGTGCAGTTTGGTTGGAGTAATTGATTGAACAAACAACATATACTATGAACTGCAGGCACATTATGCTATAGCAAATCAGGTTCTTTGTCGTTTGCAGTTTGACTCGGCTTATAAGCAACAATGTATTGTATGAAGTTTAAATTACTTAATCTTTTACATATTCTCACTGCAGCTACTGAATGAGAATGATAGTAAGCTAGATGATGAAAATGATTATGGAAATTCCTCAGGCCTTTCTCCTTCAGCAGATTGCCAGGATCATGAAACAGATGCCAAGTACGAGAAAGTCATTGCTGAAGGAGTCAGAATGGTCAGTAGTATGATTATCAGCAAAGGTATTATGACTTGTATCTTTGTGTAGTGTTGACTCATATGCAATTTCCAATTAGCTATGTACAGCATGCAAAACTGATGCTGGTCTGATGACATTTAAATTTACAGTAGACTAGGGGAAAAAATGAGTAACCAATCCAGCTGACCAGTTGGATATTTTAGGTATGGCGATTATATTTAATATACAAATTGTATTTTTCATGATATTAACAGAAGTAACAAACCAGTGAAAAATGAATTGTGAATTGTTTTCTGATCACTTGTGAATCATTGTGAGATAAAAAGATAAATATATCATGTATACTCTGCATTCAGTAGACGCTTGTAACTCCATTAAAAAATTCTTAAGTATCTGTGCAATGCCTGATTAAATGTGCTACTTCTGATTCACAACATCAGCACATGTGTAATAATTTGTATGCCTGGAAGCCACCAGAGGCTAAAAACCAAACACAGCCAAAGAGAAAGAATTATTCAAAAGAAACATGACATTATCAAACAAAAACAATGTTTTTTAAAATCATTTGTTTGGAATACAGAAACAGTATGCATGCTAAGATGAAGGCAACCTCTTAACTGTTCAGCAGCATTCTGTTAAAACTCGTCTTTCTGCATACTAAAGTTTATAGGGGCAGCTGTATTTGAATAGCAGAGCCTTGTCTTTGGAGGCTGGGTCTAGTTCTGATACTGTTATTGATGACAAGTCAATGAATGAGGATCCATATTCTTATTTTTACTATTATTCAGACTGGTCATCAATTACAGCAACAGATTATGATGCCCAGCCTCTACATGAGTTATTAATGGATCTTAATCAACTGGACAGTATAATTGTACTGGTACGTAAACAGTGGCCATATTATGTTGGATTTAATACATGTAAAAATTCTGACATATAGTATGAAATATCTTATTTTGTGTAATGCTTCATTTTCTGGGTTTCATGATATTAAAACCTTATGAAGGTTGATGTATATGTCTGCTTGTATTTCCCATCAAATCATTTACCTCCTTTTGTCTTATATGATGAGATATAGGACCAACTTCTTACTGATCCTATGGGCTTGCAGGAAGTTCTGGTGAATTTCACACTATGTACAGTGTAAACTCTGATGGGCTGGTGCATTATAGAGTTCTGGGTCTACAGCAGAACATCCATTCCATAAATTTTGAAGTTTGATTGTAGTACTTTTTAATTTTTGGGTAGAAATCATGTTTCCAGTTTAATTTGCAAATTACAGCAATATCTTTGTTTTCTTTGTGGTTTTGTTTTTGTAACAAGAATGATCTTCTCCTGAAATTGAAAGTCACAGAATATTCATGTGATCTACACAAAATCTTTCCTGAAAGTTGCAAGTTACACCAATATCTTATTATCAATAATAAGAAATCAGACATGGCATTTTGTCAGCAATCAGAAATATATGAAAATCTATCATCGCAAAAATTTCCTGGTATATAGTATGTCATAAGATGTAATTCTATCTTAATAGCAACAGTCTACACAGCTGCAACCCATACCAGTATCAGTTCCAGTCAAGAACATTGCATTTGCTGCTGTACAGAACATGCCAGAAACTGCAGCAGCAGGTGAGAATTTCTTCATGGAATACTAATTTTATGACTCATCACCGAGATGCAAAGGGCCCTGTAGTATACTCACCTTTTCTGTCAATCTATCTGTCTGTCTGTTCTCAAATCATCTGAAACCCTTGTATATAATTGGATGCCACTTGGTGGGTGAATTGCTTATTAGATGGAAATGTGCTATATTGATCTGGTAGTGTCTGAAGGCATGCATGTACCATTTATGGCATTTATTTTATCAATTCCATTTTGAATAGAATTATAGCCTTTTACAGTTGACATAATATCCTCACAGAGCTTTTTCTTGTATCCAGCATAGTTCAAGGGACAGGAACATATTCTGTTGCAACTTGGTATGAGCATTGTCTTACATGGGACTTGATTAGTCTCATTTAGAATTGGTATGTCCAAATGGTTGTTCTGCCTTCTGACTTTAGTTCCTCAGAATAAATTAATTCTAAGTTGCTTTATTTTAATACTTGAAACCAAACTTGGCATATTTTTCATATTAAGACATTGAGTGAGCTTGATTTTTAGCACTTATTGCCTGTTCTGACTAAAGCTGCACCGATTAATCGGCCATAATCATAATCTGGCCGATTATTGGAACAATTAGTATAATTGGTACTGGCAGAATTAATTGGTGCTGATGTAAACAAAATTTTCAAAATATAAATTCAATCATAACATTCAATTTGACATGACTTGAATTTTAAATCAGAATTAAATAGTGGAAATTTAGGAATAAACATTTGATTTGTGGGTTAAATGAAAAACAATATATTTTTAAAAGTAAATACTTTTTAACACACTTTCTGTAAATTACCCCTGATTACACAACACAACATATTATCAATACCATTCATGCACTTATCCCATTCACAGCAGCCAATGAGACCTCCTGTGGCTATTGATCTTCCAGCATACACATTAGCAGATAGCTAGGCAGATTAGATAGCTAGYGAAATTTCYAACTACTAYGAAACTATGACTCAYTATAGTTAATCTGTTCTTTAGTCAGTCCTGCAATGCTGCTAATCAACAAATAGCGGTCACATGCTGAAGCAGCTGAATGCCAACATACAATGTTATGCTGCATTGATATTGGAATGCTGCACCAGCAACTTTACCCCTAGATACCCTAGCAGCTGAGGTGCTTCAGCACAGGACTCTCAGCATGGTGCGTGCATCCATCCATCCATATGGACAACTTAATACTAACTTACTTGATTTAGAACATCATTTCAAGGCTTTGAATCAATTGGATTATTAATATTGACTAGCGATTGTACACTGTTAAATATATTACAAAGCTCTATGCATAATGTCGAACTCTAAACACTCAAGTTTTTTCTGGAATTACTTAAAATAAAGGTATTTGACGAGTCCAAAGCTAATTGGACACTTTGCAAAGCATGCATTTCCAGAGGTAGAAAGGATTCCAAACAACTATACGACATCAAATCTTGTCTATCACTTGTGGTGCAAGCACATCGTCAAATTTGGCATGTTTCTGGCAGATAAAAAGAAAAGGAAGCTGTGTAGTTAACCTCAGCAGCTGCAGCAACTTCTCATAATTTAACTAATGCCACCATGCTGGACTGGAAGCAGCCATTTGCATATGATGACCCAAGAGCTATTAGTTGGCACAAAGTTCTTGGCATTCGATGTGCAAACATTTTCCATTGTTGAAGACGTTGGATTTCAACATCTGTTGGGTAAAGCAGAATCGCGCTATACAGTTCCAAGTCGGACATACTTTTTCACATCTTTGATACCTGACATGCATAAGGCAATACAAAGCAAGGTGCGTGATTTAGTTTCTGCCCCGTCTGACCTTAGTTTGACCTCTGATGTCTGGTCAGACCTGTTAATTGGTGTAGCCTTGTTGAGTCTTACAGCACACTGACTGGCAGCAACACCTCTCAATGAATCACACACAGGAGAATATTTGGTGAGCAAACAAGACAAATTATGCGAGGAATACAACATTCCTAAAACTAAAATCCATGTTCTTCTGCATGACAGAGGTGCAAACATGGTTAAAGCAATGCATCTGGCTGAAATCGACAGCATCAGATGTTTTGCACACACACTGCAGCTCATTGTCAGTGATGGCATTCTGTTGCAACGAGCTGTCAAAAATGTTTTGGACACACTGCAGCTCATTGTCAGTGATGGCACTCTGTTGCAATGAGCTGTCAAAGATGTTTTGGCATTTGAGATCCATAGTCATAGTCAGCAAGTTCCAGTACTCCATCCTGGAACAGTAGCAGCTCAAAGAGCAGCGGGAAAAATGTGGCGTTACCCTTAAGAAACATGTCCAGGATGCCCAAACAAGCTGGAATTCTACATACAATATGTTGGTTTTGTTATATGAACAAAAACAAGTCTTGGGTCTTATGCTACTCTCTATGACCAGCCTAGCCTAACAGCCCAACAATTGATCTTGATTAACAATGTTGTGGACACATTAGACCAATTTTCAGACATTACCAAGGAGTAAGTGATAGCCAAGCATTAGTATCCATCATTCTTCCTATGCTGAAAATGCTCCAGATGTTGCTGGCTTGAGAGCATGAAGTGAGTCAAGGTATTCAGACAATGTGCCATGATATGTTGATGTCACTGAACACGTGCTTTGCTGTCATTTCCAGCAACAAGAAGCTGTCTTGCCATCATCTTGGATTCAGCGAAGACTTGTGACCAGATCTAAAGAATGGCTTAGAGCAGAATTCATCATAGTTGCATCAGCTGACAAGCAGGAGCAACTCCCGACCAAAAGAAGAAAAACTGAAACTGAAACAAATACCACTGGACCATCAACATCATGTCTCTGGGATTTGTTTTCTGTACCATCAACGAAACAACACAAGTGGATGACACCATTGACACAATGCTTGAATTGTGTCTGGCCATCACTCTGCTGTCACAAGAAGAATACATATACTGCTGGTGGAACGCTCACAGGTTTCACTTCCACAGCTTGGTCAAATTATCTAGATGCTGTTTGTCTGCACCAGCTTCAAGCGTTCCAAATGAGCAGCTGTTTAGTGGTGCAGGCCAGATTTTTTTCGGATCATCGTGGATCATTACTTGGTGAGAAGGGAGAAATGTTACTGTTGCTTAAATACAACCTACCTCAAATAGGTTTTCATTATTAGCTGCAGCCAGCATACAGTGACATCTAACCATAGTCTGAAAGCATGCGTATTATTAAATTTTAATTTTTTAAAAATTTTAATTATTATTGGGCTATTGTTATTAACATTTATTAACAACCTTGTTATAAAACAAATAATAATGAAATATTTGGTCTCATAATTGGTATTGGCAATTTTAATAATTGGCTATATGCGGTATTGGCATAATCAACAAAAAGTGACATCGGTACAGCTTTAGTTCTGACTATATTGATGAAATCTAAGTTGAGTTCAGTTTGAAGTTTTTCCAATGTCCTTTGCATGAGTTATGGTTATTGATTTTGCATCCTTCTAACTTTCTATACATGGCTTTATAACTTTACTATCACACTTAATCCAATGTTATTATGTCCTTTTTATTGACAAGACCTTGAACGAGTTAGTTGTATTTCTTGCATTGTATGTCATCATTTACAAGAATTATGACCCCAGAATACCCTTTTTCTCAAAACCTTTTTTCTAGCAGAAATTTTTATTTTAAAGGACTTGCCAAGCAGATTTTTTAAAGTGTGTCCCTTTGCAATGCACCAATCACCAATCATCACTGCTCTATTTTATGACTCTGCTAAATGTATACTGGTTTAAATCTTAATATTTGAAAATGAAGTAATAATATACACTAAACTTCCTTTTTAATTTCACATGCTAAATGATTATAAAACTAATAATTTTCATTATCTACTACAAATTTTGTGTGCTTCCAATTCCAAATCTCAAGGGAATCACAGTGGTTAACATGCTGGACTCAGTATTAGTGGTTTTCAGGTTCAGTTCCCATCCATGCCAGATGAGAATGCCTCCTGTGATGTGTTTCTAAACAAGGTACTTTACACCCATTGACACTGTACTAGTAGTCTGTTGTGTGTTTATATGCCAGTAAAATACCAACCAATAAACCATTCCAAATTTCAGCTGCAGCTATAAGCATGGTTGCTGACCAAACAGTTGAAGTTTCCTTTGACCAACAGCAAGGTATCAGTCAGGATAAAGGAGAAGGAGTGATAATCCCTTCTGAAGGTGGAAATGATACAGCACAGGTAATTTTTAGTTATGCTGGTCATAGACCAGGAGATTTTAAGTGATGACCTTCCAACCATTTTGTGATATCTGTATCTATAAGTTTGTTATTTTGCTACTTCTCTTTCACTACTTGGAAGGTTGTCATGTCACTTTACAGATGTATTCATCCCATGGTCTGGCTAGTACTGAATAAAAATGGTGCCCATGTACATCCAATATAGTTGCTATGGAAGCCAGCATGAAAATCTTGTTTTTGCTACTACGCCTGATTGGATGGTCATATTGACATGGGATTTTCAAATAAGACTTCTACTCCTGATTGGATGGTCATATTGACATGAGATTTTCAAATAAGACTTCCTGTGACTCTAGTTCAAAATAAAAAAGTGCCAATCTGACAGACACCTTGAAAATCTTGTTATTGCTACTCCTCTTGAACAGATTTTTGGTTTGACATGGTGTTTTCACTAAAAGACTTATCATGACATCTTGTTGGTCTTAAACAAAGGATGTGACAATCTGATGTCCAATATTTCTTATTATGTCTAGTTGTTCTGAGATGAAAATTGTGTCCCTCAGAAATCCAGTATATCTTCCATGGTGTCCATCTTGAAATTGTTCCAGGATGGATTGTCATATTGAAATGAGATTTTCACTAATGGTGCTATCTCACATCCAGCATGAATGCCAAAGCTTCCATCTTGTAATTGTTATTGATACTCCTGAATAGATGTTATTATTGACAATGGATAAATGGTGTATGTATCTGATATGCAATCAGACATGTAATTAGGCCACCAGTAAAGTCATTTTGAAAATCATGCTATCACTCCTAATGCTTATGATATTGACATGGATTTGTCATTAAAAGACATCAAATGATGTCATGATAGTCGTAAATGCAAGTGGATCCAATCTGTTATCCAATATGGCTGGCATGGTAGCCATCTTGAAAATCTTATCTCTAATCATTCTTAACAGATGGACATATATACATAGGGTCATTGTTAAAAGACTTATGATATCTACTTGGTACTAAATAAAAATACCGCCAACATGGACACCAAATCTTTTTATCGATGCTTCTCCTTAACAGTTGGCCATAGCTACATTGCATTGTCACCAGACTTCTTATCGTTTCTGATTGGTACTAAATGAAATTGATGCCGATCTGAAACACAATATGGCTGACATGATGGCCATTGTGAAAATCAAGTTATGGTGATGTATCCTAAATGGATGGCAGCAGCAACATGGTTTGTTTAATTAAAAGACCTATTTTGATGTCTGGTTGGTTCTAACTAAAGTGCTGATCATATATCCAGTAGGTCACTTTGAGGGCCATCTTAATAAAATACTTCTTCTGAATTGCCATAGTGACATGGTGTTTTCACTAAAAGGCATCATGTGCTATCTAATTGGTGGTGATCAGATGTACATTGTAGTTATCATAGGATCCTTCTTGAAAATTGGTTATTTATTTAAGGAATAAACCAATTGTTTTTAAAGGTAAAATATATTTATTTTAATGATATTTACCTGATCATAATATGGTCATACCTTGCTGCAGTCACTGTAGCATTTTAATACACCTCTCTCCAGATAACTTGGGCACAAAGGACTCCAAAAAGACTATAATTAAGAACTCAGATTATAGATGGATCTCAAACAAATTGAGAAGGGGATGACATTTCATCAGGATTTTGAGAAAACCCAAAGAGCAGGTAGCAACCATTGTGCGCTTGCAAAGACTTCGTTTATTACATCACTGTTTTTTTCTAATGTTGATACACAGTGAAACATTTTTTTATTTCTTACTTCAAAACTCTGGATGGATATTCATTTCATGAAACAACTATTGACATCTTGACATCTAAACTGGATTTTTTAAACATTGTCATATTAGTAAAATGTTTCGATTTCATTGAATGCAGTAGTGAAACTTTTTCTCATCCTTGAGAAAATCTTTGAGTGCTAGATCAGGAATCGTAAGTTCACTTTTAACTCTAAAACTTGCTTCTTCATTATGAACTATATCTGCAAAACAAAGCTTTTTATTCACCAAGTGCTCATTTTGTTTGGTTGCCTGCCATCTTTGATCACATTTGTTAATGAAAAGGCTGATTAAAGTAGTTTAAATATATTTTTTACCTGATAATATTTATAAGTGTTCAATTGATCAATTGAAATGAGTTGATCTGACATATGACCATGATGGCTAGCTCTTACACATGAGGATTTGCATTCCTTGTATCTTTTCTTTTGTTACACTGAATCTGAATTAAAAGATAGAACTTTTTTATTGGTATTTATGTATTAAAGGATTTTCACTAGTAACCATTAGTGACGTTTTCACTGATCAAAATTTCATGAAATATTGTTATTCACAATGTTGTTTGAAAAGAAAATTTAACAAAATACATGACGTCTTATTAAAACTTCCATCATCTTGATTAAGATATGTGGGTACTAACCACCATTTTTTATGATAAAACAAGCAATAGGTTAAGATTTCATTTGGATATGATGTCCTTATTGAACTCGATAACTGTTTAAGAACTTGATTGATTCAAATCAATTTTCATATGAAGTGTAATGTCGATTCAGGGCTACAATATTTTTGGTTTGTCCTGTCTAGCTTTTGATTAGAAAGAATAATACAAGACCATATAGAATAGACATGGAAAGTATTTATTTGTAAATAAATAAAGTACAAGAATAGCTGAATATGCAATTACTGAATTTCGATAAAATTACATATATATACATATAT
>QKMX01057103.1:0-10178 GCA_003401595.1 Venustaconcha ellipsiformis
AGAGAGAGAGAGAGAGAGAGAGAGAGAGAGACGTATGTAGGTACATTGATAGGTAGATTAGTAGCTAATTAGGTAGATAGATTGGTTAGAAGTTACTTAGGTCAAATTAGTCCTTACGGCTCGTAGCATTTTACTTTATTTACCTAAGAAACACGGTCTTAGAAGATTTTACATTTCTATGCATAGATATCCAGTCGGACGGAACAATGGTTCTGAACACCCATTCTTACACCCGTTGTTTCACTAAACATTCGCACAATATAGGTGCGCGGCACTCAAGTCCGTCAAGAGATTTTTGTTTTAGAGGAATATATGTTTTTCATGGTACAGGTCTTAAAATGGTACCTTTCATAGTCAGTAGTATGCGTTCGAACAACATGTAAAGGATATAGGTAACAGTTATTTCTTTTAATTTTATTTTATTTATCGGCAATTTTTTTTCGGGTCTCTCATTCTGTTATTTTCCATGGCTTTCAGTTAGTATTCTATCGTACGTTACGCTTATTATATACGCATGTTGATATCACTTTTTGCTAGATTAAAAAATAGTCGAAAACTCGGGGAGATCGTCCTGAACAGCACCAAAACTAACCATTTTCAGGACAGTATAATTATGTATAGACATTAATCAGAAGCCAAATGTTGAGATTCAGTCTAATGACTTTTACTGCGAGTGCTCCTCTCGTTAATGTTTTGGGATATAAGTTCGCATCCGTCTCTAGCCTTTTCGGAGCAATTTATTATCCCCTCACAAACTCATTCTAGATAAAACGTCCCGGTCCAGCTTAAATCTTATATTGGTCCATAACAAATTAAATTTAAGACCGTTGTGCAAACATATGGAAAAACAGTTTGCTAATTTAGATATCTCTTTTGAAAGGGGGGGTGAGCGTAAAATACAATACGCACAACAAACGTGCGAAGTTTCACATTCCCCACATTCTCGTAGAAAACGGGGATTGCTAGTTCTTATTTTTTTTTACTGACAGTCTCATTCTGTAAAACCATCCCCTAGTCATCGGTTTAATTACACTGGTATTCGTCCTTATTTTCTTCACAGAATTGATTTTTTGTACTTGTTATAGTTCCTGTTGTTTTTATTCCAGTCTTGGGTGAGAAAGCAACACTGCTCATGCAAACGTGCATGCGTCGGTTAAAGTGAAGCTGCGCAAATCCCTACATTCTCTTTCAATAAATGCTGCGAATTGTTCGGTATAACTTAGCGGGATGATGCGGTATGTGTGGGTTGGTAGTTGCAGAAATGAAATAACTAAAGAAATGGGATGGGTTACATTCGTTTTGATTTATATTCGTTAGTTTCATGATTGTTGTTGTCTTTGTGATTCCTCTTGTCATCATTCTAGTAGCGTCTGTATTTAAGGTTGTAGTGAATGAAAGAAGTGGACCGTAATATATCTAACTACGAATTAATACCGAGTTCTGATGTCAGATGGAAGTGTTTATTTTGCTGATGTAGGAATTATGTGTAAATTGTACAAAATATCATATTCAAATTCTTATGTAGTATTACGAAATGTACACCCACTTGATGGTAAAATTAAACGAATGAACCTGCAACGCCTTGACGATATTTTTAAAATCATACAATTTATACGCAAACTGTACGTTGTACGGACTGGTGGTACATATGGATGAACACAACTAACTCATTCACTTAAATCTTAACATCGCAGTCGGTGCATGGATTGACAGTGCATAGTGTTGTCTTTTATACTCTCTAATATAAATCTTGAGATACATCTCATAGTATTTGACCACGAACCACTCTAGAAGCTAAAGATCATTTGAACGAGTTGTATACGCATGTCTGTACGAGTAGTACAAGGAGTTGATATACCAATTACACAATATGGGTTTATGAGAATTTAGGATTCCAGATGACACTAATGGAAATTTAACATTAATTTTGGGTCACCACTGACTAATCGAAATGTAACATTATGGAATAAATGCAGACAACAGTAGCACTGAAATTCGCTAATATCGACTGCAAAGCACTAATACACTTTATCAAAAGACAAGGTTGCATATTATTTATTTGCCGTTAATTTGTGTGGCATGACTCAGTGAACACGTTTTTTTTTTTTTTTTTTTCGCTTGGGACTTAAGGGGTGGAGGTGAGGGGGTCTCTCAAACTCAGCGCTTTAATTAGCTTCTCCCAGCTGATTAATTTACTGATAAATAACGAAGACTGAATATTAGGAATGTCCCTCATCTTTGTGTTCAATAACTTCTAAAAATGGTAAAATGAATGGGAAAATATAGAACAGCTACAATACAATACAGATATTTAACAACGAACAAATTAACAGTGTTGATAATATTGATTAGTGAGATGAGGGAGTCCAATATTCCACGACGGTTTCTTCATCTCACCTACTTTATATACTAAGTTGCCGAGCTAAACAAAGGAGATAGCCAGAATGATGACAAGACCATTTTACTTTTCATTGTTTCAAGAGCAATGGTGTCCAAAATAAGTTAGTTAGTGGGCTAGAATGAATACAAAGCTTAGTTGACAGAGACAATATAATACTGTCCGAACGACGTTTGAGTTAATCTTACTCTCTCCACTGTAATGTTTTAAACATGCAGATTTATAACCATCTAGTTTTAAAAGTACTTAATTTGTTGCATATTTGCTATTTGCTCCCCCAAATGCGCAATAGATTTATTGTGTACGTTATCGTCTGATGCATCATTATTACGACAGCAGACTCGATACATACCTTACTGAATTGGAGAGACCGGACAATTTAGCCCTAAACGTGCTATCATTGTTTAGCTACACAGTACTCACATAGAGGTCAGAAAAGTTTGTAATCAGTCTCTATTATTGACAAGCCTTTGTGAAGCCCTGATTCATTATATCCCACCCAAAAGTGTTTAAATAAATTTAACACAACATCTCTAATTACGATTGATAAATAGTTGATATTGGCGAACATCAATATTATCTACTATTACTCACAACATTTGGTATGAGCTTTCAACAGCAGGTCAAAAAAAAAAATCATAAAATAGCTGGTCTGTTATAAATGAAGTAACTAAATTGAACATTTTTATGATGTGGAAAAGAAATCAACTTGAAGTTGTTTTGTGTATGAGCGACAATGAAGGTTATTGTACATCGGAATTTATGTAGTTTTGGCATGCTTATTATTAGTATACATAAGCAAATAACGTGTGACAATATATAACAAAACAACGTTTACATAGACATCGAGAATCATGAAGAAAATTAGTAACCTCTGTTTGATACAAACCAGATTTAAATAATGTACTATTTTCATCAGAATACAATTAGTACAAACCCTGAACTTAATCGGTCAATAGTCACAATTAAAAAAGTGTTAAAGATCTAGATTAATAGCAAAAGCGCGAAAAGTAAAAAACGAGTCGTACTATGATTCATTCAATCTATGTGTACTGCATCCTCTTATCAGTAGCTTTAATCCAAACCAAAAACGTGATCAAAAATCGGGGCAAGAATCAATTCAAACTTTGACATTGTACTGTACTTTCATCGATTGGTTTATATGTCAGTGTGTCACTTTATAAAATTGTTAGTAGTTACAGGTGTCTCACCACAATGGCATAACAGCGATTGAGTTAGACAATTAACAAATAAATAATTACAAATAAGATACTGTCAGTTAAACTCAACTTCGACATTGTTATGAATTGCATACAGTCTTGTCTGCATGAGTAGAACGCCAGAAAATTTTTCACAAATCTTCTTTAAGAGTGTAAAATAGATGCAATATGGTTACTGGGCTAAAAGGTCAGATGACCGAGGTAGGGGTAGGTAAGTAACAATTGTCAAGAATCAAGACTAAATATTTTTGTTGTGTCCTACCAGGTCAGATGGAAGCTGCTGGAGGTCGGCCTTACATCATTGTACCGAAAACTTTACTTGCTCAGCTAAAAGGAATTCCTGGTGGCATTAATATAGTGGTGCGTAAAATCATCAGTAGTTACAAACTTGTAGCAAACTACGATCTCAGAGCGGACAGTCTCGCTATCATTGGTCAAAACGAGGACATCTTGCAGTTAGCCATTCATAGTTTAAGACTTTGGGTGGATAAGGAGAGAGCCAGAAAGATAAAGTTAATTAAAAGTGGACAGGTACCGTCGGATAAAGATGAAACAGAATGGGCAGACACTGAGTACGATTGTTATCTCAACAACTTAAAAGTAAACTGGGCATTTTATGGGGATTTTGCGAAAAAGGTATCACATTTGCTTGCTCCTGAGTTGGAAGAATTGAAAAACATTGACAATAGTGTCTTAGTTAGACCTACACCATCTGCAGACAAAATAAACGAGTTGGAAATTGGGTGCGCATTTGAGATATATCCGCAAATTAAAGCGAAGGTAGAAGCAATTATTGAGAAAGCAAGACGACTTTACAAGGACGACAACTTCTTTATTCCCAAGTCAGACGAAGTGAAAGCCAATGCTTTTATAGACAAGAAAAAAGATAATAAAGATATTTTATACATTTTGACCGAAGAATATGAACCAGAGCCTCGAATTCGAATGACAGTCTATGGTCGAAGTGGTGGACACGTCGCGACTGCGAGACTAGACTGGATTGAAGTTGCTGGTCCAGGACTTCCTGGAAGTAATTTGGTGGAAGGATATCTCAGTGGCAAAAATATAATGGACCAAGGGACACAATTTAACAGTCAGTTCTATAGCTCTCGAGCAGTAGATAAAACAGCTAAACCAAGAAATTCCTCACTCACATCTGGAAAGCGAAAAATTGATGATCTACGGGTTAATTTTGAGAAAACCAGGATTCCCCAAGGAACAAAAGACAACTTAAAGAACACGATTACAGAAGGGAAACTAACAGAGAAAAAGAGTGATGTTCTCAAGGAGAACGCAGCCGTAGATGAGAAAACAAAAAACGATATGAAAAATACAGCTACAGGTGGAAAAACAACAGAGAAGAGCGATAATCTAAAAGAGAACGCAGCCGTAGATGAGAAAACAAAAAACGATATGAAAAATACAACTACAGGTGGAAAAACAACAGAGAAGAAGAGAGATAAGCAACAGGAGAATGCAGCTGAAGATGAGAAAACAAAATACAATATAAAGAACACAACTACAGGTGGGAAAACAACAGAGAAGCAGAGCGAAAGTTTCAACGAGAACGCATCTGCGACTGAAAAAACGAAAACTGGTAGAAAGAACACAATTACAGATAGGAAAGTGACAGAGAAGAAGAGTGACAATCTCAAGTTGAACGCAACCGCAGATGAGAAAACAGAGAAGAACAAGACCTATTCGAAGGAAAGCACAATTTCGAAAGGAAAAGGAATAGAGAAGAAATCATTTGATGGAATGCTGCAGGAGACATGGATGAAAAGGAATGACAAACCCAACAAAAGAGAAGAGCCTTTTAATAAACACAAGCCATATACTCCGGAGAGTGACAAGCAAGGGAGTCAAAAGGGGCGTAATGGTAGCAAAAAGGATTTACATGATAAAAAGCAAACTGAAGCAGAAAATAGCATTGAAAAGGTGGATAAAGATGAACGTAAAAAGAAAACTTTAGCTAAGATGGGTCAGGATATAGTTCAGGACAACACAGTCAAAAGGAAGCAAGTAACAATTAGTGGTCCTGGGAAAAGTGTCGGTGAAACTGTTAAAGGAATTACCAAATCGAGACCTATTTCTATGGACAGCTTTAGAAACAAATTACAGAATAAAACAGGTCATCATGTTGTAGAGATATCAGAAACAAAGAGCAATCCAGAAATTGAATTTACCTCGAAAGGCCGTGAACAGCATAGTAAAGAGAAACGACAATTGTCTCAAACTAAGACAGAATTAAGTGATTTTAAAGGTAGATTTGAATTGAGGTCAGACGCTCATGATACTGATTATCTCTATAAACGAACGTTTGATACCATCTACAAATACAAGGACTTGAAATATTATCCCTATGAAAAAACTCACACGAGACAAGAGAAATCTAAACAGAATAAAGAAATCGGAAATTCAACGAAGAACGCCTCATTTGCTGTAGAGCGACAGCGCAAAAATTCGCCAGGAATGCGAGTTCGAGGAAGGTACAGTATAAATCTCGATGAAGCTGCCAATTTTACAAATGCACAGCTTCAGGGAAAGAGCGAAAGTGATACAGCGGATTCACTGAAAAGCAAAAACCATTCACAATCTAAAGAATTAAATAAGGGAAATTTTAAAACAAAAGAATTTGCAGAAGCAAACCAAGTAGACAAAGCCAATGAAAATAAAGACAATATTATCAGTAATAATGACAAAGCCGCGCAAGGACCAAAGGGAGAAAAATCTGAAGACAAGGAAGAAAAATCTAAAAAGACAAGTACAGAGAACGGCACAAGTGTGTCAAAAGGTACAACAACTAAGACAGGTGCTAAACAAAACACCCGAAAAAAGTACGATCCATGGCAGGTCAAAAAAGAGAAAGAACAGATCGAGCAAAAGAAACTAGAGCCGATAATGTCGCAGCCAAAACGAGAAGATAAGTTGGAGACGGGATTACAACTAAGAATCACCGAAGCACTTGAGAGGCAACAAGAACTGTTGTCATCGCACCGGGAAGTAAAGCCCAGACAAGTCTTAAAGGTAACAGGAAGGAAAACTGGAGAGATTGGGGTAAATGAAAATCTCTTCAGCAATGATCCTCCATGCAACGAATATTTGGATTCACAATTCAGATATTCCTTTGCCAGAAACGGACTGCGTGTATTTATCTATCAGTTTTTCATCATAGAACACAAAAGCGTGGATCTGATTGTGAATGATACAGACGAGAGACTGAGACATTATAATGGAATTGCTGCACAAATTGCAAAGGCTGCTGGAAGTCAACTAGAACAGGACTGCAGAGTTGTCTGCTCCACCCTGGGCTCAATAAAGGTAGCATAGTTTTTAAATTGTTGAACTCTGTAATGGACGCAGATAAAATACTTGATAATTTATAAAACCATTATGTATCTTCGATATTATCCCATGTGTATATCACTTTGTGACGTAGAGTTCAGTGTGTCAAAATACAATTAAAATTGCATAATCGTCACCACTTATGTCAGTGAAATTGTATTTAAGAAGAAATACTGGTATAAATTTGCATTACGCTAGCTTGTGTTGTAAGGCTATTATTACAGTTTTAATTTTTCCGTCATTGGTCAGTGCAAGTAGAAGGGTTTGTTGTAAACCTATTATTCCCATCTGATTTACTGATAGGATTAGTATGAGCAACCGGAAAAGTTTGTTGTGACTATTGTCCATTTTCATAATCATATTTACTGATTGCGAATGTAAGGTGCACTCTTTCGAACTATGAAACTGTTACTGTCGAACAGCTACCTTTAATTCACGAGCATTATGGCTGCTTGTTTGATGGATTACAGTATTTTGAATGCTTGTGTTTTGAGTGCTGCATTTTCATGGATTAAAGCAGTGGTTCCCCAACTTTTACTGGCCACCGTCCTATTGGTTATCTACAGCGCCACCCTTCCTTACCTCGTGCGTTTATTCAGTATTAGCGCCCCATCGGTAATTCATCCGCCCATTTTGGGAACCACTGGATTAAAGCATTATGAATGGTTGCGTTTTGATTGCTGCCTGTTTAAAGGCTTACATATTACATAGACTTGTTTTATTTATGCATATATCATTAATGTTCTATTTTTTCCTCCCCCAAAATGTTTTTTTTTTGTCGTCAGATTTCTAGGTTGTATAAAAAAACATGATTGGAAAATCTTTTAATGTAGCGCATGATTTTTTCCTCATCCAGCTAGTAACTGTTTATAATTATTAAGTTTGTTTCATTTGGAATAAAGTTATACAAATCAGGGACCTTTTGCTGCAACTTATTACTAATTTATCAGTTTGTGCCCTACTACATGTATTTGTTTTCCTTTCTGGGCTCAAAACCAAGAATATTATATCTGTAAAAATTCCCTAAATAGACCAATGATTTGGGTATTATGTGGTTAGTACTTTCACCCTTAATGATATACCTCAAATTTAGAAGGCGTTTGAATTTTGAATTTTAATTTTAATTTCAATATTTTTTTTATGAACATTTGAGCACTATATCGCATACTTCATCGTGGTTCCCAGAGAAATTAGTTGTATATCCAACTATTTGAAATAATAATTGAAAACATTACATCGAATGTTAAATATTTCAAGTTCCGCTCGACGAAGTTGGTGAAGCAGTGTATAAATCAAGTTGTTCGTCCATCTACCTATATGTCTGCCAGTCACCAGGCTGGGCTCTGCAGCAAAACTTTACTTAAGATAACTGTTAGATTTGAACTAAATTCGATATGTAGCTTCATACTAAAAAGACTTCATATCACCATTTAGATGAGTTATGGCCCCTGTTTGCTTATTTATGCTACAAACTCTTGTTTAGGCGCGTAACTTTACCAAGGAGTTGGATTTCAACCAATTCTGACATCATGGGCTCCCTCAGAAGTATTTGGGAGTGGGGTGGGGTCAAATATGTAGTGGTCAGCAAATACGTTTTACGGATATAGTTCAAAACATATTTCGAGGCGAAATTCGGAGTGGGAGCAAGTGCCCCTCATTTGGCCCTATAACTGGCACATAGTTTTATGTTGAGAAAGCCTTAAAAGATTTCAGTTTTCAGTTCCACAACTCAGTTTACTGTCATTTACGTCCGCTAGATTTTTGTCTTCGCAGAATTAAGTTACGCTAAATACTTGGATCACGCCCAAGGTTGGCACGCAACACTATACCGACTTTGTTTTTAGCATTTCTAGATATCATTTAGAAGAGTTAAATCCCCTGATTGCCCGTTCTTCTAACCTGGGTCTGCAGCATACTTGTACTTGGGCTTGTCGATTTTCAAACTATATTTATTATGCTCCTTTAACTTAATTAGATCCTGAATGAGTTGGACTTCCAGCACTCTGTGTCATCATTTAGAGGAGTAATAGTCCTGACAAGCCATTTTCTTAATCCGGGTTGTCCGACACATTTCTTTAGGTTAGGACCTTTGAGATGCATACATCTCTAAGAGCTCTAAACATGAAATATATCATTATCTCCGTTCGTAAAGATTTAATGTCAACTATCACGGTTGCATCATAAATATTTATGAATTTGCTATTTAAATTATTGTCAAGATCGTACTAATATTTTGTATAATTTTTTTCTCGAAATGTCACCAATGTGAAATTCGTATTTTGCGCTTCCGTTTGTACAACTCCTTTTTGAGTATATATGGTTGCTTTCATTAGGCAATAAAACTTTGAATCCCGTAGAATTGCAAATAGAGCTTGTGCGGGAAAACAGTGGCATGTTCTCACACATATCACTGAAGTCGAAGGTTCACTCGGACACAGGACCATAGGTGTGGATCCAGGAATATTGTTTAGGGAGCGTGTGAACGGGTAGGCAAGGGGTCTGTGAGATGGAACATCTGGAGGCCAATGGCCTAAGCTCCAGTAAGCTCATGCATTTGAAGTGTTTCCAGAGCATACGAGCATACTTTTAACAATCTAACTTCAGTAAACATTTTGATTATTTTTCGCTCATTGATCTTAACCCGCTTCACCTCGATGACAAGATAATAAAAAAAACACTTATTTTATTCATGATTGTACAGTAAGTTGCAAATAATTAAAACAGAAAAAAGCAATTAATATGTTAAGTACACATGAAGAGTAAAGTAGAATAGTGCCGCATTGAGGAACGACTTCATACTCTTGTACGTGCTTGACCTTCTGTAGATCTTGTGATGAATCGAGTAGTTTAGCTGTTTGAATTACAGTAAATCTTTTATTAGAATATAAAATATTTTGATTTTTTTAACAAAACTCACAGTTCTCTGTCCACCAAGTCTATTCATCGGCGCATGGATATATATTATTTCTTTTGATAATTTTAAGGTAACAGAAAACTGCATCACCACTGCCGGAAAGCTGAAATGTGAGGGTATAATTCATGCGGTAGGACCAGAGTGGGGGACTTATGAGAAGAAGGAAGAATGCCTTAGAGACCTGTACTACACAATTTTGAATGTTTTTAAAGAAGCAGAGATACACAAATACAGGCGTGTAGCCATGACACCATTATCTGCTGGTAATAATTCTCTCTCTCTCTCTCTCTCTCTCTCTCTC
>QKMX01057115.1:0-10578 GCA_003401595.1 Venustaconcha ellipsiformis
ATTAGTAATAAAAAATGTATTTTAATTTGCACTATTTTTTCATTGAGGATCAAATTTCATTAATTTCATGGATGCTACAAACCACTAACTTAATGATCCAATACATAATTATCGTTCTTTGGAAATAACAGGACTTCTACAATTCAAAAATTTCTCTGCAAACAAAACCCTAAAAAAAGAACTCACAGTAACTTCAAAATATGACAGCTTGTGCATTATTTCTACATATCAAAACTCATACAAGACACATACAAAGACATATACACACACACATTTCAGTAGATTTCGTCCACTGTAACTTCAAAACTAGTACATCAAGTCATCTACAAAGTCACAAAGCTTATTGAAACTTAAAGGTTCAATCCATCAGCAGACTAAATAGGCCCAGATTCAATGAAGCATAATTCAACAACAAATTTGGGTTATGCAGTTGTTAGGTGTAATCAGTAGAAACAAAAACACAGATCCTGATCTGCTGGCTCATTATGCAATGGTAGATCTGGGTTTTTGTTGTATGTAGTCCACCCTGATCTGCTGGCTCATTACACAATGGTAGATTGGGTGTGGATGGGTGGGTGTCTGTAGTCCAACTTTTAAGCAAGTATATGCAAGTTCCCCTAAACACAAATGCTTCATCCCAGGAGGGGGATTGAAAGTTTGAAACTGCTGTATTCCTTTACAGAAACTAACATGATAGAAGAAAGTTTGAAACTGTTGTATTCATTTACAGAAACTCCCATGATAGAACAAAATTTGAAACTGTTGTACACCTATAAAGACACTCCAATGATAACCCAATTGTTAGAAACTATTGTACAACTACACAAAAACTCTAATCATAGCCCAAAGTTTGAAAATGATGTATACCTCTAGCCCAATCACAGCCAAATTCGAAACTTGTATGCCTCTACAGACATTCCAATGACAGCCAAAGGTTTTAAACTGTTGAACATGTAAACAAATGATCCAATGATAGTCCAGTTGTTAGAAACTGTTGTAAACCTATACAAACACTCCAATGAAATCCCAAATTTTAAACTGTGTATACCTCAAACATAATCTCAGCTTAAAGTTTTAAGTCACTATCTTAATATATATTTAGGTAATCTGTATTACATTATTCATGCATGTTCAGACAGGCAGGATCACATATAATCCCCAACTTTTCTTCATGCACAGGATAACATGCAAATTCAGGGAATGTTTCCCCCATCTACAGTGGTAAGGTCAAAAAAGTTCACAATAATGAAACCTGACTGTGACCTTTACTGGGAAAATATGAACATGTGGTATGTGACACACCTTCTAGTGATGATGTCTAGGCATACCAAGTTTTATCATTTAACCTGAAAGGACTTTAACGATAACATGTGGAAAGGATAAAGTGTCATCAAAATGTTTTAAAATATTGAGCCCTGACAATAAACTTGAACATAGGACCCCCAATGTTGTATGTGACACATTTTCTAATAATAATGTACAATCATACAAAGTTTTATCCCTTAATATCAGATGACTCTAAACTTAAAGAGCTGAAAGAAAAATGTGATAAAATATGCAAACCTGAGAGTCCCAACATTTACCTGGAAAATAAGACCCCAAAGTATCATACAACATATCTAGTGAAGATGTATAAATATACCATATTTCGTCCTTTAATCTGGAAAGACTTTAAAGTTATAGCACAGATGGGAAGTGTTCTGGAAAACTTCAAATTCCGAGTCCTGACTTTGATCTAGAATATAGGACACCAATATACTATGCAGTACACATTCTAATCAAATGTACAAGTATGCCAAGTGTCAAATGGCTAGAGAATGTTATGGATTTAAAATGAACATAGGATCTGGACAGATGGATGGATGAACAGAAATGTAAATATGTCCCAAACTTAGAAAAGATAAGGACAGAAAGCATTCTATGGAATAAATGGTTTCATGTAACACAGGTGTCCTACACAGTGCCTGAAAACTGACCCAAGCACAAAACTTGACTAAGGTACAGAGTTGCCTACTCCTTCCAATGAAAAATATTAAGGTAGGGCAAGAAATATAAGGTAGCTGCCTTAAATAATAAGGTGATTAAAAAAAGAAACAATATAGACATACCTCATTTTTTAATGGATAAGATGTCTGCTCTTTCATCAATACTTTCTTTTATTAACATAAAAACTTTTGAGTTCAATTGTAAACAATTTCTCTTCATTTGCAAATAAATCCTTCGAGGGGACCCAATGGTCCCATAGATACAATTAAAATACTTATTTAGTGATAACCAATGAATACATACATGTTTTAACACTTTTCAGTTTTTTTTTGCTGTGAAATTCTTTATAGAATTTTAGAGAATCATTCCTAATGGAACTTTTGTTCTAAATAGTGAAAAATGTAAATAAGAAGTTGTGACCTTCTCTTCAGAAAAAGGCATGACAGTATCCTAGAATTAATATGCCCTTCCTTATTGACAAAATATCTTACCACAACTGGATACTGCTGTAAGTCCAAGTCATGACTTCCCTCTGCGGCAACAGAAAATGCTTTGCATTTTATATTATAACAATGTTTTCCTTCTTTCTTCAAGAACGTTCATTTACAATTGCTAAAAATTTACTCCTTGCACAGCTGTATATTTTAATCAGGGAAAATTTTGACAAGCAACTTGTTTGCATCATCTGCCACACATCTGTCATATCTTACAGAAATATTGTACTGGTATGTATGGACAGACAAGGGGCATAACAAAACTGAATAATCTAATCAAAATCAAACCTGCATGATAAGGGACTCTTTTTCATGTGCAGACTGTTGCTGCTGTTTCTCCATGGCAAATTTTAACTCCTCACGAACCTGTATCTCAGTGCTAAGGGCAGCTTCTTGAAGCTTGCTGTCCTGGACAGCATTAGACTTGTGAAGCTCTGCAATCTCTCTGAAGTTTTAAACGTAAAAAGCAATGTGCAGTTTATTATTTTCATCCTAATGCATTTTACTTTAGGCTACATTAATAGAATCAATTCCATGTGTGCTATTAGGATAAGAACATATAAGCAAAAGGGAATAAGATTTGTGTAAAAAAAAGGGTTTCTACCAACTCGGGTATAAAATATGGATCATCAAGACTTAAATTTTCCAATCCATTGTCATAGAATAATTCTTACAGTTGTATCCATTGTACAAAAAGCAATCAATATCAGTTGTATCCATGGTACAAAAAGCAAACAATATCAGTCAGGCAATACTAAAGCTGTAATGTTACACTGCTATGCATCAGGAATATCAACACTGTTATGCCAATAAAAAATAATGCACTTTCATCTCCCAAAACATGATAAACAAGAAAGAACCAAAAATGTCATATCATATTGCAAAATTTTTCACACCTCCAAAAAGATAAAATGATGAATGAATCAATGTCTTTTGTTTTGTATCAAATACTCCATCAATATGTGTCATGTTCTGATGATACCATAAATTCAAACTGTTCAAGAGGAATGTAAAATTAGTAATGAATTATGATGAGAGTACCAGTCTCACTATTACAATGATTCTATAGAAATGGTACAAGGTAAGTATAACAATATATTACTGAAATATATTTCATATTATGATCTCTGTATCATGAGCTACATTATCATATTATACGTTTTACATAGCCCAACACAGTATAGAAGCTTTGCACCCGAAATTGACAAAATTCAAATGACTATCGGATCCAGCGATATCACAGAAAAATCTAACAAAGATTTCAATTTGTTATAGTTCTTTGTGAATGAGGACCATCCACATAAGGTTAAAGAAATATCTAGTATTTGTCAATGTGTCCTACATTTATATTCACTTCAGTGATACCATTGCATGCACAAACAAGTGAATTCAGTGAATTTATTTCCCCTGCCAAAAATTCTCAATTTAATTCAAAAAGCATAAAACTTACAGAATGGAACAGACAGTGTGATGAACAGCCAGATGAACAATAAACTAACATACTGACAGACATGCAAACAAGGCAGGGATAACAAACTTCATCTATGACATGTTGAGTTTAATGGAAACAGGAGTAAACCAATATAAATCGAAGTATGACATATAATAGAAAATTTACAAGTTAAAATTACGAGAACAAACAATACTAGAACATGTGCATTTTGTGTTAAAATAGATTAAAACTAAGTTTGCATGAACATTTTTCATCAATTATGTATATTTCTGTTCAGCTTTTACCATGTATGAGGGTTTACATGTTGTAGTATAGGCATACGGCAGATATTTGGAATCAATATAGTAAAGCATTGATAGGTGTAAAGATAGGTTGAAATTAATTTATTTAAATATATAAGATTCTTTACTATGAAAAATAACAACAAAAATACAATGGTATCATGTACAAAAGCAACCATAAATAAGTTCAAACTTCTAAAATTCTGACAAGATTCTGTCATAAATGACACTTCCTTGAAAAATCTGTGAAAATTGTATGCCTTTATAGATACAAGCCTTGCATTAAAAATATCTAGCAATTATTCCACATCTCCTTTCTGATACCACAACTGACCAAGCTAAACTTGTTTGTTTTATTTCCTATAGAAAATGGGAAAGCTACAAGTCGGGGCCTAGAGTGGATACTGTATCAGCAAATTATCTTAGGGTTTGGTGGGTAGGGTACACCTGGCAGGGTATATGGGGCAGCTGGCAGGCCAAAACCCCATGTCCACTAAAACAAAAATCTGGTCATTGTGTAAGCAATTAAGTATTCAGTAGCAAAATCATGAGTCTCATTGGATGAATGAGTGTTTGAATTGTAAAATCTTGGCTTAATGACATCTGTGAACATTTTACAGACAGATTTAAATTGTGCAAACTGCAAGTACCATTTTACCTGTATGAGTTATCCAATGCAACTTGTAGACTGCGTACCTTCTCCTCAGCATCATCCAAATCACTCTGGTGGATAAAAATATAATTTACTTCAGTTCATGTAGCAGTTTTGCAATAGTACACAATTAATGACTGTTGAAGAGGCAGAAATAGAAAGATTTATCAACCCCAGGGAAGTGATATTTACTCAGGCCTAATATTAACCAAAATCAAAACTAAAAATTGTTTATTTAATATATCTATTTTCTAATTTTTCTTTTTGTTTTAACAGGATTAAAAAAAATATTTAGTGATGTCTGACCTACAAATCAATGCCACAGTTGGAGTTTTGAAGGCAGGCTTCTGAGTTCATAACACAAAGCATTAATATGAACTATTATTTATTTAAAACTAAAGTATACAGACAAAAGGACAGTCAAAATATATAGGTAGACAGAAACATTTTTCACACGTAGTGGTGCATTTGAAGTTTGTTTGCATGCTCTGAATAAAATACTGGTCATTATGCCTTGGGTGAGCCGTGGAATCTTCTATCATCCTTGTATGCACACTTGTTTTTGCAATGACAGCATCCTGCACTTTTACTAATCAGAAAACAAAGACATAATAAATTACTGTTGTAATTCTTGGGGGGGTTATCAAAGTACACAAAATGTATGTGTAAAAAAAACATAATAACTATAATAATTTTTGGGCCGAAATCACATATGAAAAAGTAAAGAACCTGAAATAAACTATAACATGGAAATCCACACCTTTGAGATCTTGATAATCTGAGCCATGCAAACAGGTGGCAAATGAACAGGTTGAGATGGATCAAGAATTCCAAACCCAGATGAATAAAATATTGTAGGGTGTAAAATCTGTTTCTCCCAAATCACTAGAAAGATCCGATGACTGAAGGGAAAGAAGATTGTTGATGCCCTTCACTCAAGATGAAGATACCATGTATGTTTTTTAAAAATTTTTTGCAAAGTGTACGACATTTCTCAGCTGCATAATTTTCAAGGGCTCAATGTCCTGGTTTCTAGGCATCAGACCTTTCTCGAATGTAAATATGGATTTGGAAACAGTAAGAGGTCTTTCTGGTGGTTTCTCCTAGTCAATGTCATTAACAGATCCCATTTCCTGTTGATTGGGATCAAAATTATCTCTTTTGGCTCCTAGGAAGAACTGGATAATGTCAGCTTCATTCTTATATTCAACAGTAGGGCAGTCCTCATCAGTTTTGATCCAGTGCTAAACATTCATTATCAAACAAGTTAAAATGTTCCTGTATCATAGCTTTAGCCTTTTCAGCATCTTCCTCTGTGAATCTCTTAAATCACAATCCTATTGACAAAATAAGCTTTCATTTTCCTGGACGTCCCCATTGTGAGATTAAATGTCTTAAT
Organism: Venustaconcha ellipsiformis; assembly: GCA_003401595.1. NCBI lineage: Eukaryota > Metazoa > Mollusca > Bivalvia > Unionida > Unionidae > Venustaconcha > Venustaconcha ellipsiformis. The sequence goes on from QKMX01057115.1 coordinate 6,266, forward strand.
TCACTTGTAAATACTGAAAAGACCAACTCACTTTTACATAAGATTTCACTAGAAATGGACACTTAATTTTTTGAATAGACCTTATTTGTACTGTAGCTACATTATGCAAATGAACATCTATCTCTTCTGGCCTGCACTGCAATAGATTACAGAAAGGGCAGCAAGTTCAAAAGACATGCTGCTGCTAATCTTTTATGTGATCTGTTTCCATCCAGGTGTTAATAAACAGTCAACAATAAGCTGGTCTTCTATATAATCAGTGAGCTGTGTTTACAAAGATCAAGTCACTGATCTGTTGGGATGGCATTAATATTAAAGGCAAATTCAAGTCATGTATATTTTACCAAAATACATCAGTGGATATGGACCAATGACAATTATAGCTTTAATTATTAGAGACATAGGTAAATTAGGAATACAATATCTTACCTTTCCTCAATACAACAGTGGCTAATTAGAGTTAAACTGTGACTTTAAAAAACACATTCTGGTAATGTCCAAATCAAGTATAGTAAGTTTTAGCTGATATATTAAAAAAATTTTAATTTTGTTTTTAAGATATAAATTTTTTACATTTGATTTTGGAGTCCAGAATACTACAGCATTATATCCAGTTTTGCAACAGAGGGCATTATAGCTGGGAGAGCTGTATATGATTGTCAAGGTGACTTCTAAGTCTTATTTACTATATTTATTCAACTGGAAGCACAATTAATATAAAAAGTGCCACAGTTAATCTCTATTAGTAGCTAGAAATAACAATTGAATTGTTACCATTTTTAAAAAATATCTTTGATGATATACAAACGCAACCATTTTTAACTTACTTTTTGCCTTGACACTTCCTTTTCAAGTTTCTGCAGAGCTATGTTCAACTGATTGATCGCTTCTGAAATGTGCAATAAAATAAACTTTAAGACTCCAGAACATTGTTTTATTCCAACACCTGGTCATCAAGTTTAGGCATGCAGTGATACCCACCTGTTCATTACCAAATCTCCTTATGCACAGGTAAAAATAAACATAAGTTGTCCATTTAATTAGTCCTATTATCCCTATGGCAACCACATGCAGCTGCAGATTCATTTTTGACTCTATATCTTGGGATACCTGAGAGCATTCCAAGGTTAAATGTACAAAACTGTCAATTACAGTAACAACCAACATTTGTTAGCCAGGCTTTGTCATACAGGAAGACTTATAGTATATTTTGTAGATTCTGGAGTGTAACCTTTAGCAAAAACAACCCCAAGCCTAATTAGGAAATGGGTTATGGGAGTTGGCTGGAGCAGGATTTATATAAAACAAGCAGTTTACATTGTATCCCTTTCCTACCATGGTGAGGTTATCAAAGTACATAATGATAAAAATTTGACTAAAAGACAGAGCTGTACAGTTAGTGAAATAATAAAAAGTAACATTTCATTTCCCTATATTAAAGAACTTAAAAGGAAATGTGAAGAAAAGGGTTATCATCTATTTTAAACTGCAAATAAAGTTGCAATGATGTAATATTCACTGGCAGACTGCGATATAAAGTGACCATTATCATACAAATACTGTAACATTGGTAAATAATGTTTTTACTACAATTATGCATCCTGAACTGATCTGTCTTCCATTAGGCTTAGCATCTTATACAGCACCTAGGTTTACTGTGTATGAACCCATGAAAAACTCAACAGGAATGAGCTCAATTTGGAATAATGTTTAACTCAAAATGGAATTAGGGACCAATGAAATTGACAAAATTGCCCGAGTATGTAATTAAGTAAAACCTAAAATTAAAATTGTAGCTCATATAAAAAATTTCTTACCATATTTGCAGCATCATCATCCATCACATTTCATTAACAGGACATTGCAAAGAATCCACAGACCCTCCCCCCCAACAAGAGAAACCATGAAAAATGTATTGTCCAAGGTTCTAGTAAAAATGTATTGCCCAAGGTAATGTATTGCCCAAGGTAATGTATTGCCCAAGGTTCTAGTAAAGCTTACCAAACATTTAAAACCAGCAACCTACAATTACAGCATGCTCAGTGCACAAAGTAAATACAAACTTTAATCCTCACAAGCCAATCATCAGGCATTTCATTATTCAAGACTTTTATCCCAACAGTGTTGTATCCAACAATGGCTTTCAATCTGGTATAAGTGCTTGACCCACAATAAACCATCTAGTCAGGTCTTTTCTGAGTGAGCTGACCAGAACATATACTTGGGCAAAAAGGATGTAAAATCCGGCTATTCCCTTTCTTCATTTTTATGAAAACAGAAGACAGTTGTAAGAGTGATACATTTTTTATTCTTATTATTGTTCCTTCTCATTGCCAAAGACCCTTCTAATTGGGTGGAATAAACTTTTCTTAGCATTTTTTTTCCTGCTGCCATAAGTTTGCATTCATTTTAACATGTTTATTATTTTGCAACTCACAGATATGATTTATTGTATCCAAAAGTTTCTGTTCAGTTTTTATTACTTGAAAATGAAATTGCTCTTAAGTTTAGCAAATAACATGCAAAATTAACTCTTTGAAAAATAAAAGCTACAAATGACTAATATGTATTGCAATAAAGATATGTCATATTACAATACAGTTTTCCCTGGCAATATTCAATCCTATTGGTAAAATTTACCTTAAAGATATAACATTTTATGAGATGCCATCTAACTGTACCTCCAACAGCTTTTACAACTTAAGGCAGAACCAAAAGAAAATCTTAACATATTATCATGTGACCATGACCTAGAGGATAAGACCTCAAATGTGCAAGGCAACACATCTTATAGTGACAATATATATATATATGTATACCAATTTTCATTCATTTATCTTAAACAACTGTTCAGTTAAAAATGCAAGAAAGTAAATGGGGCAAAAATATTGCCTTCTGACCTTGACTCTGAATATAGAATTCCATTTGATGCATATGGCACACAATTTAGTGATGATATATAATCATACATGTTTCATCCCTTCATCTCAAATGGCTCTAAAATTACAGAGCGGAAAGGAGAGTGTAACAGAAAAATTCAACATATAACACCATGACACTGACTTTTAACATAAGTTTCCCAATGTGGTACACAACACACAAGCTAATGATAACATGTATAACATGCTGCATCTCTTACTCTCAAGCGGCTCTAAACTTATAGAGTGGAAATGAAAGTGTGATAGAAAAAATGAAAACACAGACCTGACCTTGACCTTGAATAAGGATCCCCAATGTGGTACATGACACACTTTTTAGCAAGGATGTACAAGTATACAAATCTTAATCCCTTAATCTAAAACAAAAAAGTGTGATGAAAATTGTTAAAATATGGAGTTATGGCCTTGACCTTGTAGTGCCCATGAAGTTCATCTCTAAAAATGTAAAATACTGACCCATAACCTTGACTTTTACAACTGGGCCACCAATCTGATATGCAACACACTTTCAAGTGATGCTATAACAGTATACCAAGTATCATCCCTTTATCTCAAATTGCTTTAAAATTGTAGAGTAAATGGGACACAGTGATGGAAACATAAAACACTGAGTCATGACCTTGACTTTGAAGATATGACTGCCAAAACTGCTGTACACAGCACAATTTCTAGTGATACTGTAAAAGTGTACCAAGTTTTACCCCTAAATTTCAAACAGATTTAAAGTGAACAAACTGACATGAATGGACAGACAGATGGAAATTTGGAGACTATATCCCACTCTATTCTTTGAAAAGGCAGGAGATATTAAAAAATGTGGATATACATGGAAGTAGTTCAGTTCTAAAGTTGGTTTAGAAAACAAATTATCTGCATGCCATTGAAGTGTACTGCTGGCTGTATTTACTCACATCATTCTACCATGTAATTTAAATTATAATTTTCAAGAAAAGTGGCAACCCTCAACTGCAGATGCAGTATGGTATGGCAAATCAGGTCCTGCATTTATAAAACTGAGTAACTTGGGAGCACTTTCTTTGATAGCCAACAATATATAAATTGAAATACAAAGGATTTCAAATAGCAATGCATTTAGGTACAAATGTTTGTTAAATATGTTTATCCTGTAACAATTTAACAAATATTAGACCAATGATGAAGGCAATCTTGAGTTTGATTAAGCACTCAATTTGAAGAGTTTTGTAAATACCAGGCCAGGCTGTCCTAATAAGCTTTACTTAACATGTAAAAAAAAAAACAATCTGCTCCATTCTAATAATCATTTCTCAAATCTAACAAATGCAAAGTTTGATCTGTCAGAATATTTTTATTAAGATTGGAGTGGAGGCCTGGATCTATTCTCTGCCAAATTGC
>QKMX01057216.1:0-10352 GCA_003401595.1 Venustaconcha ellipsiformis
AATAATAATAATAATAATAATAATAATAATAATAGAACATTAGGTACAATACATTAATTAATAATACAATATGTATTGAAAAGCCAAGATGCAATATTACTCTTCTGTACAGTGTCATACGAAACTTTATGGTCAAAAAGTCAAGTGATGGTTCCTGGCCTGGATTTAAAACAAAGTCTGATCTTAAATGTACAAAACTAGTTTATGTAATTTAAGCCTGTATTACTTCTGATAAATAAAAGTCTAAAGTTTAGATTTTTAAAATATTAGGACATGTGCGACATGAAGGCCCTATTTAATTTTATACTTAAAACTAAGTTGCAAAGATCAGAAATAAACTGAACAGCTATTTCTAGTGGAATTAGAGGGCACAAATTATTGTTTTTCTTCTTATATTTATAAAGGATGGATAAAATATCAAAATTGAATTCCACAATGGCATCTGATTTTCAAATTGAGAGCAACTTGAAAAAGGACATGCCATTGTGAATTTGGTAATTTTACAACTCTGTACGAAAAGTAATATTGAAATTCACGTAGAAGCTATTTACAACAACAAAATGATGGGATGTTTTTAAATTCTTTGAAATAAACAGTAACATGATACAGAAAGCAAATTTACAATTAAAACAAAATCACTCAAAAATTTCTTAAAATTCGATTTAGACATTTTTCTCACTTTACAATTATGGTTGATAAAATATAGCTAAAAAAAAAGACTCATTCTAAACATTTCTATAACTTATATTATATTACAAACCCAAGATAGTTCTTTTTAATTTTCCTGATTACACAAGCAAAACTAATTTACTTTTGTAACAAAAAAATCATCTGCAGGAATCTACATTGTTTGGTAAACTTTATTTTAAAATAATGACAAACACAAACTTGATCAAAATTCATAGATGGTCTGTATCTGTTACTGCATGAATGTGTTATTGACAGCAGCAAAGAAAATGAATGCATAATGCAAGGTACAATTAGCATCTGCAAGTAACATACATAATGCATCCAACTGAGACTCTGTAACAATCATGTGCTATAAATGATTCCATGTAACTGGTTCCGACAATCTAATGCTAGTGTCCTAATGAAGAAAAATTCCCAAAAAACAAACACAAAATTTACTCCCATTTTCTTGTTTGTTTTTGATGAAAAACCTGATAAAATATAAGTAATTTAAAAACATCCCATGTTTCGCATCATAAGGACACCACAAAAACTGGAAAAGAAATCACTGTGCTAAACACACATTTTACAGTTTTCAATGATCATTAATTCTGATCATATTAAAACAAAAGCTGCATACAAATTTGTAAACATATGATGAAGGAATCCTATTAAACAGGTAATCATTGAGAATAATATGTCTTGCCCGCACACTGCTTGATACAAATATATTTTCAATTTCAAATCACTTTCATTCTGCATGAAGGCCAGAGGCAGAGTAGGTATACAGGCATGAAATGTGATAGCTATTCATCCTTGTGTTTATAAGGAACCTGGAGGTAAATGTTAGAAACCTTGCATAAAGGTCTGTGAGAGTGTTGGGTGCATGAATATTAAATGGTACATACTGAATCTAGTCTAATTTTGACTACTACCCCTTTTCAAGGTTGAGAACTATTACCATGCAGAAAACTTAAACTGAAAACTTATCCATGAATTTTCAAATGGCCTTGATTTCTCTTTTGGGGTTAGAGGAATGGTGGTGGTGCATGGAGTTGAAGGACAATACATAGCAAATCAAAATTTCAAGAAGGAATGCAATCCGTGTATTCAGGTTTGGGACTTATAGTTGGGTAGTGTAGAGATGATGCTTAATAAATATATGGTTTAAGTATGAAAGCAATCCTTCAGAAGACTGGAGAATTGTGATCATTCTGAACTAATTTAACCAAACCTTTAACCAATGTGGTCAGACAACCTGATTGATATACAAAAGCAGGAATAAAGAAAAACTGTCTACTATTTGGCAATATTAAAACATATCTGAATTCTTTTAATTCTTCTGTCAAGATCTTAAACTGCAATGTAATCTTCATTAAAAACCAATTAACCTAACTTATTCACATTCAATGAAAAACTCTCACAGACCAAGAGTCCATCCATGGGCCAATGTGTGACAGTCATATTGGCACCATTATTATTTAAGACTAACTAAACCTCATAAGAGGTCATTCAGTGAAAACCCCATGTTGATATGACCATCCATTCAAGAGAGGTGATAAGATTTTCAAAATGGCCACTGTGATAGTCACATTGGATACCTAACCAACACAATTTTCATTCAGGACCAACTAGACCCAGGGATGAATTTATGCATAAAGTTTCATGGCAATCTTCCAAGTAGTTTGGGAGGAGTTATGACAACATATTTGTGATAAGAGATGGAACGAATGACACATGAAAGACCATAACATAAGCTCTACTGGTCTATGACCAGTAGAGCTAAAAAAATGAATCTCTTCAGTGTGTAAAAAAGCAAAGAATTATAATTAGAAACAATCATGTTAAAATCTGCAGCTACAATGATAGTTTCATACACTGTGCACACAAATTTAGCAGAGTTTCTAATGCAACCATTATATGCGAACAACTATCTTATAAGACTGATTTTTAATTTCCAGATATTCACTTCATTGTATGTGAATGCTGTTAAGAATTTGTGATAATTAAAATGTAAAAGAAACACTATATGGTGACTAGTTATAAGTAACTAATAAATACAGATATAGTCAGTCAGTTGATATTAGACTGGCTCCATCTACACTTATCTTGCAAAAACAAAAGGCAAGTTTTATTTAGGTTCAAAAATAACAATAACAATCACTACAAAAATGTTTTAGACTCATGAAGGAGAGTCCCTGCCTACAATGCATTAAAGAAAATGACATCTACAAAATCTCAAATGAAAGTCTTGAACATGTTGAGAAACCCAAGTAACAGTTTGGACCTACCATATATACTTCCTTATAAATCGCGACAAACTACAACATGAAAGATTTGTATCTTATATATCTGCTGATCAAAGTTTATGATGTTTGTTCTACTGATTACTCCTAACAGACTGCATAGACCCAGATCTTAGGCACTTTATGTGATGGCAGATCTGGGTCGGTGCAATTTGCAGTTGGATTCATCTTATAAGCGAGTACATACGGTACAGAGAACAAACTGGAACATGTGTGGGAAATCATAGAAAATGTCTTCAACATTGGAGATAAAATCTTGGACATTTGTAGATCAAAAAACAGAAACAATCTTGGAAATGCGAAGAATACCAAAGAAAAAAAAAAGACTTGTTCAGATTGTTTGTAGGAACATGTAGAAATTCAAAAGTCTGCAAATTGTCCTAGACATGTAGAGAACTTGTTTTACGATATTAATTCAGATAGCCCACACAATGCAAAACTAAATAGCGTTTATATTCCACATTCTATTATCACAATGTTTATGCAATGTGATTATTCTGTCATCCGTAAGTCAGTAATAATACTAAGTCAATCTTACATCACAAGTACAAAATCATTCTGCTTTTTAGGATGTGACAAGTCTTGAAATATAAAAAGTAATATCCTATACTATCTGTTCAGAAAATATTTGCTATTAACAATAACAACAATACCTGAATGTTTTTCTGTGCTACATTTAAATAATTATCTCATTTGATTATACTGTTCTGTGTTGAAACTATGTAACTTTCCCATTTAATTACAATGTTTGTTGCACTCTTCTAAAATTAGTTATTGGCTATTAATGAAATGGGCATGGTGGTTTACACAGGCCTGGACTGCTTTTTGTCAAGGACTTTCAGTGACGTAATAAAGACTTTTAAAAGTTTTCTGTGAATAATTTTTTTCACACGTTTAAGGACATCAAACCTTTTCCTCATTTTACTATAAGTAAAGGTCAAGTACTACCTGCTCAGCCAAATTTCACATCTTTTTATTCATTCATTTCTGCTCAATATAAAAAAATTAAAAAAATTATTAATTAAAATAATGATGTCTTTTGTAAACTTTTATTGTCTGTATTAATGCAGATAAATTCAACGGATTTTGGCAAAAAGGCAAGAACTTTTTCAATGAATTCAAGGACTTTTTAAGGATATAAACAACCTTTTTTTTCAAGACAACAAAACTTCAATGATTTTTCAAGGTTTTACAAACCAATGGGTATGCATCACAAAACATTGTTTAATATATCTCACATTATTAAAAGAAAAAAAAAAGATAAACATAATTAGAACAAACTTCTATGTTGCAGTTACTAAAACTAAAAGTACCTGCACTTACATCACATATTATTTTAATACCCGTGTTTCATATACTTTTTCCTAAATTTGCTTCCTTGGCTCAGAATCCAACATATCTGGTGTCCAGAGTTCAGAGGCTACCACAATGCATGGGCCTGGGCTACCATATCTGTATAACTCAGTGAATTACTGGCTAGCACATGTTAATTCGAATTACTCAGTGGACTACTATATGATAAAACATCATTTCATGACAAACTGAATGTCAAAATATTTTCAGATGACAGCATAATTTATTAATGGCTCACAAGTTAACAAGGAAAGTCTAAAAAATTAGTTTTATTTACTGGGCTGCCAAACTTTCTTCCTGGATGAGGGCTACCATCTAAATTTTAAACATGTTGGTCTCAGATGGGCTTAAAAGTACCATCAGCTGATCAGTTTAAATGTACCATAAAACAGTGATTAAATCACTTTAAAATAATGACAATATTTTTTCAATGCATTTCTGACTTGACAAATGTTCATATCCATTACATTTCCTTGTATAATCTTATTTTCAACTATGGCCAACTACCCTGGACAAAAATAAACATTTCTGTTAACCAAACTTTCAAGTCACTTAAACTAGAAGTAATCAGTAAATCACAAAGATCTCAGCTCACTGTGATTACCAGGGCAGGGCCTTAAGCACAAAAACTTGAGTTGGGAAACCAAAGTCAGGAGAACTGGCAATTAGGAGAAAAAACTACTCCAATAGATAATGTGGAATGCTGTCAACTAAACTCATTCAAGGTTTCATCAGTATACAAGTGCATAATAATCTCAGTTGAAATCCAACATATACTTAGTGAAGTTCAGCTGCAGAAACTAAATAAGTGCAATCAGGGGATATAACCCTTCTAAATGATAATAATGAACACTAAAAAATAAGTTGTACAACAAATCTTAGTATTAGTATAAAGTGCATGCAAAAGTTGATTAAAATCCAACAATCCCTGGTTGAATAATGCTACAAAAACTAAACTAGAGAGGATGGACAATCAGGGGACAAAACTCTGTAAATGTATGTTAGAAACGAAACTCATTCCATGTAATCAGTATAAAGCACTTACCAGATTTGGATGAAGAATAATAAAGCTTGTTAATATTATGCTCCAGAAGGCAAACTCAGCAAACTCAGGCAGATGGGCAATCATGGAGAATAACTTGTGTAAAGGACATGGTGGAACACTTGATAACTAACTTTATCCATATCTCATCAAAACAGATTGGCATGCCAAAATTTGGTTAAGTCCAACAATCCCTGGGAAAGTTGACCTATAGAAACAAAATTATGGGAACAGGCAGTCAGTGGCCAGAATTCCTCTAATTAAAGACAGAAGGCTGCAAATTCAACTGTTGTGGTCCCATTAAGATGAAGTTAATACCAATGTTCGTTAAAATCCAATATTCCCAACAAAATGATCCTGAACCAAATTTGGTGATGGACAGAAGGAGAGCCAGATGGGTAAGCTTATTATAGTTCTATGGTTACTTTTATCAAATTGGCCCTAACTAACTCAATTTTATGTTCAGAAGAAAAGAGCATATTTCAATTTTGAGATGTCAATCCATGCCGCTTCATTCAGGATAGCAGGTCAATAATGGAATGGTTACACCTTGCATCATATAACTTCATGGAATTTTTCAGTCAAGTTGCACCACATAAGAAAAATTCTTACAGCTAAAAATTTCTCCAAACCATGAATGGAAAACAATTTAATATTTTATACCTCAATTGTGTTAATCAAATGAAAAAAAAAATAACTTATCATGCTGAAGAAAAACTGGCATTCTTTCCTATTGCCATATACAATTTTGAGAGTTCTTTTTCCAGGCAAATGTATACAGATGTTGTCCAACTGTCACATAAAAACACAAAGATAATAATATTAATGCTGCTTTCTTTACTTATAACTTTCTCAGAAAAACTGTGCACTATTCCAAGTACAAGCCTGTTTAACAGGTTCAATAATAATCCAGCATCTTTCCTATAGACTATTGTACTTTCCAAAATGGCGCTAATCCTGGGGATGAATTCATAATAATAACTTCAAATATATGAAATATGTGAGCAAAGGTTCTTGCAGTTACATCTAGCAATAATGATAATCGTTTACATACATTTGAAGACAGCTCACATTCTTCATTCTGCTGTAAGAAGCATTATGTCCATAAGCACTCCATTTTGAATCTTCCTCCCAAAAAATCAGATAAAATAAATTTATCCCCATCTGGATCATGACAATGTTTCAGCATATATTTTCTAAGGTTTAAATAGACAAAAAATAGTAAGCAATCACATTATGCTCTCACTCTCACCATGCCAATTCAATGCAATTATGCAAAGTCAGATATGGGCCAGAATTTAAATTTTAACAGGAAACAGATGTGATGAAAACCTGAATTAGGTTTTCTCAGTATTAAGGCCAATGACAAATTGTTTTAATCCATTAAATCCGTCAAAAGTCAGTGTTCTGAAACAAAATAATGGTCACATGGGCTATACAGAGAATCAAAGCTGTGATTATATACCTCTCCAGAGAAGAGCAGTGGGCGATGGAAGCACACATCACATGTTTACTACATGTGTCAGTATAATTTTGAAAGCACTGGCATGGTGACAGACTTCTGATCATCTGATAACCAAATTCATATCAAATGTTGTGATGAAAATAACTCCACAGTTATATATAATACAATACAACCAATTTTGCAAGAGTTAAGCACCTTATGTACATAATGTTTTTTCCATACTGTTCATACCAGAGAACCTGTCAGCAGGCTTTAACAAAATATTTTTTTCTTCCTATCGACTCTAGTTCTTATTTTAAAAATATTAACCATATGAAAGAAATTTGTTTTAAAATGCAGATTATCTGACTAGAGTGTACCCTGGTTTGTACTTGCAACAACTAACATCATTTGTAAAATGCATTGGAAAACAACAGCTTGACCAACCGGACTACAGTTTGACTTTTAATTAACACTATTCTTGTATACTAAGGGACCATTTCATTTGGGAAAAAGTACGAGTATATGCATGCTGTGTGTGAATGAGAAAATTTTTACATGCCATGCACACATGCTTCTTGCACGGCAATACCTACTTTTAGAGTGGACCAGGCCCATATGAAAATTTTATTGTAAAGTTAAACTGCTATTATCATTCAGCCAATGGAATACTAAGTTACAACAATGCATTATTTATAAATCAGTCACATGCTCATGATAATCAGGATTGCACATTCAATAACAATGTTATCACATTTTTCTTTTCTTTGATGTTCTCAAAGAATTCAGACGTTGATATAAAAAAGAATAATATATTCCATGACATTAAATTAACAGCATGATGAAAACAGGAGATCTACAAACACACAATCGTAGCTGCCAAACCAAGAACAGATCTTTAACTATCACAGATGGAAAACATTGCAGGCTTTTGATTATATAATACCAGTATATATCAGTTACTATTTGCTTTTGTAAAATAAAATGTTAAACATCATCTTAAACCTTGTAAAGGCATTTTTTGTGACTGTAGAGCAAATACAACACTATTAAGACAACATACTGGGCAAAAAAGACTAAAGTACAAAGAATGTTCATGTTACCACACATTTACAATAATAATAAAGCTGACCAATAACAAAATACATCAGATGAAGTATGGCAGCTAAAACCTATCTACCTAACAGTTTCAACTCAATATTTACATTTATATATAAAATCCACTTACTAGATCTTGTGTTCAATCCTTTCTATTCAACAATTAACATTAAAAAGCTGCACCCATCTGAAGATTTTACTTCTCTAAATCAACATCTCTCTTTGTCTTAAAAATAATGTAGCAAAAAATTATTTCAGTCTGGGTCACTTTTTAACAACCCTTTATCCAAAATGATATGGTCAGCAATTTGAGCAGTCCTTCACGATCTTAAATATAATAGTGTCATATGGTAATATCATTATGCTATAATGTACTATACAATAATCCCATCTGGCTCTACCAATACTACAATAATATATAATGCTACACAACAATTAATATGCATCTTGGATGCCTTGTAGAACTGAAAATATTGTTCATCAATTTGAAACAGTACCCAAACCAGTAGGCATTTTGTAACCATGTACGACATTTCTTCCTATAAATTCCAGATTCAATCGTTTGAACAAGGCTACATTTTCAGTCCAGACATTTACATTAATGTAATGTAAACAAGATCTGATGTAATGTTTATTTCCATGAATCTGAATGGAATGTTGTGCTTGACTGTGGAACACATTAACATTAAATTGTTTCTAAAATGTCAATACTGATCATAAGAGACAGATTGTTTACGGCAACCAATGAGGTAAAATTTTGGAACTGAATCTCAAGCTGCCAATAAAACAGTTTTACCTTGCATGGAATTCTATGTTTGTCAATAAATCCTTCATACTATAATAGCTCTATGCCTTTAAAAATAACTTGAGCAACAAAGTTTATCATTCATCTGTGTAGGACAAAATATCTTCTGTGATATCACTTTTCTTTTTTCTTTTAATTGCAAGGATGCAAGTATCACAGGTCATTATCTAAGTACTGAGAACATGAAGTGTAACTGACTATTCAACATCTTTTGATACAAAAGTTGGCAATAAAATCATGTGTAGTTTATACAGCAACAATGATGATGTTCTTGACAAAAATTATCATGATACACTTTTTATCTGCTAGGCTAGGCCAGGCCAGGCTAGGAAAAACAATCTACAAAATAAATCCAACACTGTATACAGGCAAGTTAATATTCCCATTAAGAGGGCTAGTTTCAAATACCATTTAAAGTTTTATAATGCTGAAAATTGAATTCATTTTAAGTACTATAATTTAAGAATACGACAAGGTAAACATGGCTGACACACTGAAAATCTGCAGCCTACACAAGAACAACAATTTGTAATGCTGTCTTTTAGTATATCATCCAAAGATTTAGTTTTATACCAATTTTTCTTTATGTAAAGGTTGCCAATTTGTTTAATTTAAGATGTAACAAAATAAAAACCAAAAACAGTCCCACTACTGATAAAGTCTCACTGGCTGCAAATGAAGATTTCAACAAAGTAAGAACAGTTGAGATATTGTGCTGAAACTAATCAGCTATTCCCAACAAATATTTTATAAAAGTCCCTTTAAAATGAAAAACTCTCTTTCATCAGAAAAATTGTGACTTACTTCAGAGTGGGTGAGAGAATTCATTGTTATAAATTAAGTATGTAAAGAAATTTAATCTTTGTTCAGTCAAATTAAAATGGGAAGATACAATCTTTTTGACCTATAATTTTGGCCTTTTGAAGTCTTCCACCTGATCAAAGTAAATTACATTTTTGTAAACAGAAATATTTTCACATCTAAGATAAATAATCACAAAATTAGACTTTCTGACAAGTTAAACATTTATTCATGATGTATTAAACTTTGCTTTTATCACCAAAAAAATTCGGTTCAGCACAAGATCATATACCTTAAACACAAAACCCCTTGTAGAAACAGCCTGGTGAGATGGAGTGAATCCAAACTGTCTTAGAAAAGCTTAGCAGAATAATTTTCACAAGACAAATAAAAGCAAAAATAGTCTTAAGGATAATCAAAGATGGACATTCCTAGATTTGTAAAAATTAAATTTTTTAAAATCAAAGTTAATTTTAAGCTTATTTTAGAGGTGTGCATTGTATCTGTTCATGAAAAGACTATACTGTCACCTTCCATCTTGTTAAAATTTTTCAAACATGCAGACTGATAAATTGTTTGAATGTGAAAGGCACTTTTGCTGACCGGATTGCTAAAGAAATGGTTAACAGAATGTCACAAAAGAAACGACAATTTTCCAAATTATACATAAAATCAGCTCTTAGTAAACTATAGCAAACAATATTCTGCAGATAAATGGACAAGATTTTAATAAAGTGTAAACATTTTTAAAAAATGAATTTAGATCAAAGTCTTTGCAGGAAATCAGATGCTGGTTAGTTTCTAACACAAACAATGGCTCCTGAATCCATTAAC
>QKMX01057217.1:0-10112 GCA_003401595.1 Venustaconcha ellipsiformis
AATCACACTTGTACGCTGACAAAATTTTGTTTCATTTCTCTCGCACACATGCGTGTGCTTGCGTTCACATGCCTTAACTAAAACTTCTTTTCAAGTTCTTTATTATTGCAATTTTGTAAATGCGATTAGTGTTGCTGTAAAAATACAAGTTGCTCTTAATTTATTGACAATGTGAACTCATATTGTTGTGTACAATTTACCAATTAATAATACCCATAACTAATACCTGTTCAAACCATCTTACTCATTTTGCCATAATTACACAACATAGCTACACATGCTCTAATTGCAGACGAGCATGCACACAGAGACATAATCCTCTCTATCTTGTTCGCTAACAACAACAAAAGTCTTTTGGTACTTTTGTTATAATTAGATTCGTGAGTTGAGAGCAGAATGAGGCAGAAAATATGTTTACTTTGTACATTTACCGTTAGTTTGTCAAGTAGCGTGTGTTCCATAGAACTTGTTCTGGTATGATCCCTTTGTTTTCTATACACGGTCAGTACCACCAAATGATAATTATTTATTTTACTTATAATTTTTTGTACACTGAAATTGATAATTATTTTTTCGTGTACAAAAGATAACATGCAATACAGTACTCCATTTCATCAGGCTGTTATGAACTAATTTAAATTGTAAAATGGCATTGTTATGGTGCCATGATGTCTTGACATTTAACGTGTCACTAACCATATTTCTTTTGAAAGCTTGGTTGTAAATGACATGTATACATGAATTTAATGTTGAAAAGAAGTTTCCTGAGCAAGAACTTGCTTGTTATGGCAGTAAATATATTCAGCTCACCCGGCAAAGACTTACTGATTGGTGCTGTACCTGCTCTTTGTCAGTCCATTTTCTGTCCATAGTTGACAACTGTTTGAAACTACTCTGGAAACCATGTTTATAATAGTGAAATGATACAAACATGCCATGTATCGATATGATTCCTGACACAGCCTACAATACAATACATTATAAACACACATATCAAAAAGTTTTTTCTCTCAATTTTTAGAAGGTATATTAGTGGTATATGGCACCCTTTTATGTGTGTTGATTAACATATTGTTTGTATTTCCAGAATGCAGATTACAGGCAGGCTTTGACATAGCATCTATTTTTATGCCATTCTCCATGACAAGATAGCAAAAATACTTTTAGAAAGACCACCTGTTGTCATTTATTGTAATTACGCCTTTTGGGTCATTTCAGGCTGTCAAATTTGATCAGATGCATAACTCGTCTTCACCACCATGCCCATTATTGTAAACATGCATGAATGCTTTTAAAAATATATTACTGATTACATGACTTCTCTTAAACTTGGAAGTCAGTATGATGTAATCTTCAAAACATAAGAAATAGTGTAATTTTGTCTTGTAAGTAAAATCTCATACAGAACAACTCCATGTGTTGGATTGGTGATAAATACCAACAAAATCAATCACACTGTACTTCCAGCAGATACAAAACAACCGATGCAGCCACAGGCACATGCTTTTGTTAGTGAAGAAAGAAAACTAACAACACCCACACACCATTTAAATTTTTTTTCTCAAAAAATATCAAAATTTACACAAGGACGGTGGCAAATTTGTGAAGTCTGAAATGTGCCCTCTGTGCTAGTTATGAGTAAGATCTGTTCACATAAAAGATATGATCTTGCATAAAATTGACTGAGTCTTAACCACTAAAGAGGCAACATTACTGACCCATTTTTAATCATAATTATTAAATACTCTAATAAAAAAAAGATTTATACTATTTGAGTTTATTTGTGCGCTTGACTTGTACATATTTTTCAGGTGATCTTACATATGATTGGCCACTCTATAGACTATTTTGAATATGGTTTTGATGAAACTTTATAAATATGTTTATGTGATCAGTATTTTGGAGAAACTAGAGATGATGCATATTAATTATGCATTTGCAAAGATATTTTTTCTTTGATATAATATAGGTAAAATTGATTTGTTTGGAGATAGTTGACATACATGATTTTATATTTGCAGTACTACATAAGCCTTCAAATGAAATGGTAATCTGTTATGTAAATCAGGAGAGAGATATGATGTCATCTCAGGCCTCTTTAGCTCATTAGCAGTATTTTCATTATGTAAACAAGTTTTGCCTTTCATTTGAAGTTGGTGGTGGTAGTTCTGAACAAACTTGATCACTGACTTTCTGACTTATAAATTACAAACAAAAAAGGTTGTCACCAAATACATGAACCCTTGTAAACAAAGACCTTTTTTATTTATTTTGTCATCACAATTTAAAAATATTCTGAAGGTAACATGACAAATTTGGAAGATCAAGACCCACATAAATCACTAGATACATATAATTACCAAATATCATTTTATCTGATTATCATCATGTTTGAAGAGACATTTGGGATTATGTGATTCTTCTTGGCTGGACAAGTGTGTATGAGTAATATTTTGTGACTATATACCCTTTAAGACACTGAATTGAAACTTGATATGATTGCATGGTAATGTGGATGAATTTTGCAAAGTAATGTTTTATCGCTTGTAAATATGATGCTCCATTTTGCTGGGTTTAGTGATCATAGGAAAGAAGAGCTGATGGGATGGTTGTTGTTATCTCTACTCTTCTCCAAATGAATGGCTGTACTGGTATAGGGATTTTACCAATGAAACCTATTGTGATATCTGGTTGGATCTAGATGAAAATGGTGACAGTTGTTTGTCGAATATGTCTGTCATGAAGACTGTATTAAAAAATGATTGTGACACTACTTCCCCTGAATGGATGATCCTTATGACATGGGGTTTCCACCAGAACTGTTTCTAATGATGTCCACCTTGTTCTAAATGACAAAAGGTCTTGAATTCAGTTTAGACCAGTACATTTTCAGTCAATTCAAGAGACTCTTGCTTTTTAATTATGATTTATTTTTCTAAGTTTGCTGGAATCCTGCATTCACATGTATTACAATCACCTTAGGGTGCAGTCAGGTAGTGGGAACACAATTGCTTGTAAGTTGTAAAGGTAAGGGATTGTGATAACTGAGACAAGCATGGGAACAATGCAGCTTTGGTGCAGACTTCTTTTTGTGCCATACTATATTAAATTTTGTAAGGTATTCATCATTCATATAAGCTCTGTGTGTGTGTGTGTGTGTAATGCAATGGATACATTTATTTTGCCAAATTGTAATGTGTTTGTTTGACTTTGTTCCAGATCGGGTTCTCCATTCCGTAGGTCTAGATCACCATTTGATGACAGAAGGTAAGTAAAAAGCACATATTGAAATTCTTTTTATATTTGCTCCATTTTAATGGATGATCATAATAAAATGGGATTTTACTAAATGACTTCTTACCATGTATAGAAGGTCCTAAATGAAAATGTTGCCAATATGACATACAGTATGGCCACAATAGCAGCCATCTTGAAAATTATTATTTCTACTCCTGACTGGAAAGCATGGATTTTACCAAAAGACTTCATGTGATTAGTCAATCGTAAGTAAAAATATTTCAACTTGAAAATTGTGTTATTGCTGCTCCTCCTGAATGGGAAGTCATGGGGATTTTACTACAAGACTTTGTATGATGTCTAGTTTGTCCTAAGTGAAAATGGTGTAGATATGAATGTATATGGCCACCACAGTGGAAAATGGACACTTTAAATACTGCCATTCTAACATTGACTTACTCCAAAATCGGTCATGTTTTAGTTTTTTTAAAATCATTTTTTTTCATTAATAATTATTTAATATAATTAGTATTAAAACCTGGTGGTACTGTATTTCTATTGGTATGTAAACAGTACCCACTGATACCAAACATATGTAGGATTTAAGATAAGTGTGCATAATGCTTGCAAATGTTTTGTAAAAATTGTATGGTAATAGTGTGTTGTTTCTGGGTATCTTATCCTTAAAGGAATATAGAAACAAAAGTATATATTAATGCAAGAAAATATCCATTATATTATGTGCTTTTATGTACTATTATAATTTTTTCCAATATTGTCACTAAGATTGACAAAGGAAATTCAAATGCCTAATGAAAATTTTGTACGTTCTCCACAATCATTCATTACATTCATTGATTAAGAAACTTGACACTTCACTTCACTTTACTGATTATTAATGTACAGATGAAAACTTTATGGATTGCTCTAATGAAAAGTTTTGTCAGTCTATTTGGAGCAGTTTTTTTGCTGTTATTTAAAAGTGTGATAAACCCAATTTTCAGGTAAATGTGTTAGAATTTGAATGACTTGCATTAAATTCGTGCTTTTTATGACAGTGGGATCGACTTCGGTCAATAAAATGAGATAAGATCTAATGTGTAGGGCTCGAAATTATTGCTTATCTTTTATCCCGTGGTTTTTGATTTTGCTGACAGACCTCTAAAACCCAGCAATTGCTAATCCATTGGAGTAGTGAAACTTATTGCTGATTGCAATAATAACACTTCAGAAGTTGCCATGGATCAGCATTTACTTTAATGGTCAATTAAACTGTTTATTATATTAATTGATTACCTACTAACAGCAAATGGACAGGTGTTAAACCAGTCGTCCAATCATCAAGTAAATTAGTGTGATAATTGTCAAAATAGTGATTGCACATGCTGAACTAGCCTTGTGTTCTGCCCCTAGACAATGATGTTGTTACTGATAATAACAATAGGTTTAGTTTATTATGCTAATATTGACCAGTTGGACAAGGTCATTTTCTCCAATTCAACTAATAATACAGAATTATTCCAAAAGTATGTTTTAATATTTATATCATTGTTGATAAATATTCATTGCATTGTGTGGAAGCATTTGCATGGTGTGCAGCCACCACTAAAATGGTAGAAATTAGAATGAGGAGAAGAGAGTATGATTGCAAATATTGTCAGTTGAACAAGAAAGTACAACAAATCTGGGAAAATGAACACAAATGGCTGTAGTATGACCTCGGAGAGCTGTGCTATTGTATGCTTAAGAAAGTGCATGAGGTTCTTCATTTGTGAGTCGTGTTGGTGAAAATGAATTATTTTTAAGAATAATAAATATTGTATTAGAAAATGAATTGTCTCCTTGTTTTTTTTTTTTTTTACAAAGACCAGTGTCATTTAGGTGGGATCAGTTCAAATTTTATTTTGGTGATCCTCTAGGTTTTAAAAAAATCCTAATTACGAGCCCTGCATGTAAAAATTTAACTGAAAGATATTGTGTAAACAGAGTATAAATCTGTACAAATTTGGCTTGATTTTAAACATTTAATGAGTTTCTGCAAAACAGGTTTTGCTTTAAACTGGCAGGTATATGAACCAAAGTATTTCCTGTGTTGATAGTTTTAACTGGCCATAGAAAGTTTTAACTGGCCATAATCCTTCAGTTATGAAAGTATTTTAAAATGATACCATCATGACTTTTCACATGTTTATGACTGATAGCTTTGCTGATGGTTTTACTTCTTTTTGCAGTTAGCCAATTTCATCATCTACTGGTGCTTCTTCGCTGATGTACTTCTTTGTGATCAACATCATCTTTACAAGGCTAACCTACACCAACACTTAGATTTAGAGATGGAACAGATGTAGTGGCAACGTTTAAAGACGTATTGCTTTTTTCTGTTGCAGGTGAAGAGACTTGTATTGAAGTCAAACCAGAGACAAATTGTCACTTGTTCATTTTGTCAGCAACATCAATCACCTCATACAGTGACTGGTCTTCTGTCAGAAATTTCATTTAAATGATCATTATTGGCATTGACAAATCATATGTGGGGAAAAGCTGTCATTTTTTGTGTCAGGGATACTCAAGACAAGGCTATATAATATCCATTTCCACAATCATTTAGAGAAAGAAACAAATGTTCCATTCAGCTATCATTATTTTATCAGATATAAATGAATCATCCCAAAATTTTTTTTTTAAATTCAGTTTATAAAGATACTATTCTGTAGATTTTTCATCATTGGTAGAATTGAAGCCAGCTGTAAGTAGGAGGCATTATTTTGGTGTTATTAAGAACAAGTCTTTTCTTTGTGTACATTATCCATAGCAGATGGTGTTATTTAACAATAATACCTATTGTTTGACTATTTTATCATCTGTTTTTACCTGTATATAATGTAGATTACAAAATTTGATCAAAATATCTTGGTCTCATTCATTAATAATAATTCTGACCTTTTAATACCAGGCAGATGTTTATTGAATATAGCATTCAGGCTACATCGGTCAAAAGAAGAATTAAGGACTTCATAGAAGGCTGTTTATAGTTTTACTAGTTGTAGACCAGGAGAGCTTATGGGATGGTCCATACTCGATTGTCTGTCTGTTGGCACAAGCTTGTTATTGATACTCTTTCTAAACTACTTAGAGGATTGCCGTTACATGCACATTCATCCCATGGTATGTTTGGTCCTAAATAAAAATATTACCATTTGAACATCCAGTATCACCACCATAGTAAAACCTTGTTATCGCTATTCCCATTAAATGGATGGTCTTGTCAGCATGGGGTTTTCAGTAGAAAAACCCCAAAGGCTTGTGATGTCTAGTTGGTCCTAAATAAAAATGGTGCCAAATTTGTCCTTTGTGGCTTGTTGTGGCAGGCAGCCTGAAAATCTTGTTATTGCTATTACTATTGAACAAACAATAATGCCATGAATTTTTTGACAAGACTTATAATGATGTCTGGTTGGTCCTAAATGAAAATGATGCTCAGACATTCACAGATGCTGTCTACAAAATCTTATTACAACTTTTCCATAATGAAGGGTCATTTCAACATGGAGTTTTCACTGAATTTTTATGATGTCTGGTTGGTTTTAAAAGAAAATGTGGCAGATCTGACTTAAAATAGGGCCACCACAATTGCCAGCTTGAAAATGTTAATTTTACTTTTCCAAGATGGTTGGTCATATTTACATTATGCGTTTGCCAAAAGACTTATGATTATATATAGCTGGTCATAAATTGAAATGGTGCCAATTTGATATCCAGTGTAACCACCATGGCAGCCATCTTGAAAAGCATGTTAGCAATACTCTACCAAAATGGAAAATATAATTAACATTTGGTTTCTACCTGAAGACTTCATGTGCCATGTTTAGTTCTAAATGAAAGTGGTGCCAATCGGACATCCAGTATGTCCAAAACAGCTTTTTTTGGAAGATCTTGTTATTAAAGAATATCAGAAATGGTTTCAACACTCTGTAGTAAAAGGAAGAAATGGTGTTACCTTGAATTTGTGGAAATTTGTTTTTGACCAGTAAAGCATCAGTCTCGTAAAGGGACTCTTGTTTCCCAATGTCACCATACATGCTGTGAAGATCATGTTATATGTTCCGCACAAGATTGCTGTATGTTGTGCATGGACAGACCTTTATTTTGATACTGTAAATTCGTATTTGTGGATAGTTTTTATGGGTAAGCTATACCATCAATTTACAGTCACTACAAAAAGATGGATCATGCCACTATTCAACTCTCCTTCCTGTCTGCTCCCTTACATAATAACACCACTGTGTAGTTATAAAACATCTCCAGTTTGGTATTTCTTACCAGGGCTTTTCTTAGGTCTGTGTTGACATCTGAAGAAGTATAACCTGTTTTAAAATTTGATTTCTTTTAGGCAAAAAATTGTTTAGCTAAAAATGGACCAACCCATTTAAAGTACACAAAAATTGTCTTTTTGAACCAAATTATGAAATTTTATACCACTGTGTTTTCGGTATTATTGTTTGTCACAAAGATGCCCAGAGGTTATGTAATGATCATACAAGTCAAACCAAGCTTTACAGAAATATCCCAGCATGCTAAAAAAACTGCACAAAAACTAACTGAAATTTTGTAATTTGGTTAAACGTTGTAAACAATTTACATTTATTTTACTATTACATCTTATGCAATGTATCAGTCCTTTTTTAATGTATATCAAACTCCAGTTTTGACAGTGAAATACACAGTATATTAACTCAATTCAGTTGAATTATGAGCATAGTAAAGCTCACTTTAATCATTTATACCTAACTTGGTGCAAAGTATGTATTATGATGCATTTTATATTGGAACCTGTGTAATGGGATTTAGACCTTTGTATCATGGTATGTATAATACTCTGACATAAGCTGTAATACACAGTTCTATGAAAGATGTAAAAAAAATTAATGGGATCCCAAAAATCATGACACCAATTGATGGGGCATTTAAAGGGACTATACCAATAACATATAATGTATAGCCTGGAATAAGACGACATTTTTTAATACAGACAAAATATTAACCAGGTCCTTTTTACTGTGCAACATGATGTTTGTCAGTAATTTGCATAAATTGATGCCATTTATGACATAGTGCTGTTTGTTAGGAGTTAATTGCTCCAAATTGTTAGTATAGTACCTATGCTGAAAACGTAATTTCAACAGAAGATGAACAAGAAATTGGAAAGTTACAGTCTGTCTCTGCATTTGAACTTAATTTAAGCTGAACAAAATTATAATTGTTTTGGTCTGTTTGGAGTTTATCTGTTGCTTTGTACTGGAGAGGCATTAGAAAAGTGGTTAATTAAGTATGATACAGTTTTTGATATTGCCTTAATTTATTATGATTGACACAAAACATTTACTTCTTTCAGTAACTAGCTGAATTCTGCATTAATTGTAAAATGTCATTGATAATGTACAAATTTTATTCTTACTCAGACTTTGCTTTCTTTGGTAAAAAATGTTCCATGTCCACATTTTCCAATGTCCACATTTTCGTTATTGACAGGATGTACTCATGATTCTGTACTCGTCATTTTCATTCTTAGTTTGATGTATTTGAATTTATTGGATTTCCATTGTTGTCGGTATATAACTATTATTCATCTCTGAACAGCATAGTCCTGGCTATGACATCACAAAGTTACCATTATAGGTGTGATGAAACAAGATAATCAAGGATTGGTAGGAAATGTCAAACGAGCAAGTGCTATGATTTTTCCTAACCATATATGAACGATCTGTTTTCTTTTTAAAAAAACATTTTCATTTTTTTCTTTGAAATTTAAGAACTTAAGTACAAAATTAAAGTTAATATCACCTTTTATTTAGTACAATCCAAACAATTTAGAAAATAAATCTACAATAGATTAAATATGATGGTTGATTGTTTTATAATGATTTTTAAATTTCAGCCAATTCTGAACAGTCATTATTGGCCCATCTTTTTTTTTTTGCTGTTGGCTTGAAATCTTGAGATCATGCATAGAATAAACAGCTGTTAGTAGACATTAATGCAATGGCATATCCAGATCTTTACTATTCATGTCTGGGTGTCAATTATGTGTAATCAGATAGGTTTATGATACTACCATCATGTTAATTAGCAATTAAGATCCTGTCCGTCAGGTTTAAAACTCCATACAAGACATGCTGTTATTATTCAGCAATTCTAAAAGTGCACCCATCAAAGATTTACAAAATATTTATACTTTACTGAATAGTGATAAACTGAAATTACTTTAAATAGGTTACACTGCTTGTATTTCACTTATCTTGTGAATAGTTTGCTATCCCTGAAAATATTGTGCACCATTTCTTGTGCTATAAATTAAGAGAAAATTTTATTAAAAACATTCAGGGCTGTTCCAGTAAAACATACCCCCCCTCCTCGGGACGGCACTTACCAAAAACTTCTGTAGGAGGTTGTGTTTCAAACTATTTTGATTCTGACAGTGGAAGGTTGATAAAGAAAAACAATTCTGTTGTGTTTTGGGTTAACAAAATGAGAAATCGCTGGTGGGCTTGTCAGAAAAAAAGGCACAATATATATTGAAAATTGCATCTAACCCCCTCCTAGCGGTTTAACATCAATAAAACATTTGGTCGGAAAATGATGCCAGTACACGCGAGTGGTCCAAATTTGTACAAATTCGCATACTTATAAAGCAGTAATATGCGTTCCGCAAATTATGTCAGTGTAGCAGATATAAGACATGCTTTGTGCAGAATGCAATTTTTATTCAACTTTTAACTTTACAAGTGCATTTTGTGACATATTTGCGCATCCAGTAAGAGCTTCATGCGACAACATAATTCAGGAAGGCAAACGTTAAAATAGCTGGATTCGGTTTG
>QKMX01057230.1:0-10736 GCA_003401595.1 Venustaconcha ellipsiformis
ATAGATAGATAGATAGATAGATAGATAGATAGATAGTGTCCTTTATTCCCATGGTAAAGGATAGAGCTATATCATTTTCTTTTTAAAATATTTACTAAACATTTGTTCAATTCCTAACCTTGTGTAGAAACTTAGAATGTTCTGAAAAAAGACTTGTTTTCAGTTTGATGGACTTTTTCATAGGAGAATTCTCACTTCTATCGACTTTCAGTAGAATCGATTGTTTTGTTTGTTAAGTGGGTATTTGAACATATTAGATAGGGTTAGGGTTATAATGTATTCTTGTTTTATGATCAATCTGTAGTATCATTTGTAGTTGTGCTCGGATATAATTTGAAAGGAATTATTGATTTAAAATTATCATTGGAATTACTAAGTGCTCCTTTACCATTTGTACCAAAACACAACTTTGGGATTATTGAGAACTCATTCAATGACAATCTTGATTGCACCATTATAGTAAATCATGACAACAAAGATTACTGTCGTACATCAGGATGTTCACGATTTTTGGCATTCATTAGAATTATTCTTTACTTTGGTTTGTGATACAATATTTATAACCCTCTTGCATGTAATTTACAATACAGCAAGTGTCTTTTGTAATGTTACTTATTATTCTTGTGAAATATTTCGTTTGTCGGATTTTATTCAAATTGGTTTCAATTCCTTTTCAGTTACAAATGTTAAGACATTGATTCGTAACAATACATCATGTTAGATGATGTATGTTAATAGAGATATGCAGTGTAATTGCTAGCTGATAATATTAGCTAAATGCTATTTGGCAAATGTCCCCTATTATGTATCAGGATTAAATTATCTATTGGAATGTAACACACTAATAACATGTCGCATAGTATAGCAGTAGTTAGTTTTAAACACGAATCATTAAGGTTTCCTTATTCTGATCAAGTACTAGACCTTAGTATGGTTGCGTTAGAGATAGGATAGTATGAAATACCTCTCTCCGCATTTATATGTTATTTGGTTATTAATAAAAACAGTGCGAGGTCTATTACTTTTTTACATTGTACTATTAAAGTTTGACTGGTCTAGTAATTTTAATTTTTGAAACATTTTATTCTGTCTAGTCCATTATATCGTGAATCTGATATTGATGATGCTAGTTTCCACTGTGAGGGTTATAAATTTAACACCAGAAGAATAATGTCCTGGGGGCTCTATCTCTGTATACTTCAATATTACTCAATTTGCATTGAGCTTACAAGTACTTTTGAGAATACGCGCATTGTCTTCGTCTCCGTCTTCTTTATCTTCTTCGTCGTCTTATAGAGAAAAAAATGAATAACAGAACAAACTCAAAACCATTTTTTAAACGTTAGTGGCTAAACAAGTTCTTTGCCAGTGGAATATGTGTGTGTTTGCTTTAAAAATGTATGAGCATAACAATCGCTAAATATATTACTCACAAATTTAGGTCAAACATAACTTCATTGAAACTTGATACGCTCTGTTGATATTTGTACTCACTTTAGTGGGAACAATCATGAAGCCATTATGAAAATGTGGTTTATAGTCACTTAAAATATTTTATTTTGCTAATATATCTGACTACTCTTTTGATTGACTCTTCTCTGTATTTTGTTTTTGTTCTTGCTGACAAACATGCCTGAGTTTAAGAATGCATAAATAACGTATCATAAAACACTGTTCACGTATCATCATAGATAAACCAGTGTACACGTATCATCATAGATAAACCAGTGTACACGTATCATCATAGATAAACCAGTGTACACGTATCATCATAGATAAACCAGTGCTGAGATGGTGATAGAGTTGATTGATTCTATTTCAAACTCACATAACTGGCACTGAATTTAATATGTTCTGCCCGATTTTCCCTGCTAACCAAAACTAACTGCTGCAGCAACATTTCAAATAAAGAAAGCTTTCTTAAGGTTACCCGGTCGAGTTAATATGTTGCAAGTAAAATACTTAATTGTTCTTGTAAAACTGCTGACGCTGTGACAAGCGGCATAAGCGATGATTTGGCTCCGCATGATGCCTTAACAAATTCAGATTAGAATTCTCTTTACCAGACTGCATCGTCCACAAATCCATAACAAAATTTAAAATAAAAGAGTATTGTTAAACATATTCATAATTTTCATATGTCCATTGATTTGAAATCCGAATCTTGGCAAGTAAGTGCTCTCACCGTTTGTTTCACTCATTTAGGCAGAATATAGTCATTAGTTGTACTTGTAAGAATCTTTAACTCTTCACAGTAGCTAGCGACTTACATATGGCTTAATAGGGCATATACCCAGAGCGAAGAGTCAAGATGTGTTTGTTTTAATTACACTATTGACACATTAATGTCTGGCATGGTTAGATATCTCACCTGTAAATGCTTTGGTTTCAGGTTTAAAACTATGGCAACAATGTCTGGTATTTTTTGGTATGGATCCCGTAAAACTTTGGTAACTAATTTCAAGCCATAACAACCCTACCATGGTCAGGTATAGATCTCGTAAAGATTAGGTTGCAAGTTTGAAGCAGTAACTCAGTTCCCTGCAAGACGTGAGAAAGCACCATTTTACTTGTGGGTATCTAAAAAGAATACTTTATGATGCTAAATTTAGGATTCTAATGCCTGTCCCATTTTTACTCCTCCTTGCATGGCTTCCATTCCCTTTCCTAATAATACGTGTGCTAAAGAATGTAGGTTTTTCACAATTGTTTGTGTTACATGTGTTTACATATTTAAACATTGCTATACAACAATTATAGAACTCCTGTTCATAAATGCTAGATTATGTATTTGCGCGCTCTGGTGATTTTAGTGCTGCATTTCAATTGGCTATCTATTCAGTATAAACAGGTACAACAAAAGTGTTAACATGACTCTAAGACTTCCTTACAGCATAAGGAAAGTTATAGTGTTGATTATTTATATGACAATTGTGGTTGAGCTTGTGTCGAATATCGAAGATCACATTGGGGTACATTATTGGGACTCGCAACTTATTTGGGTTGAGATTCTGAATTTTCTATGCAGAATACATAACCGTCCTACGCCTTAATCTATGATCTTTCCGAACAAACAGTCTGGCGATTATTCCTGGTTGAGTTTTATTTGAAAGCAGCTTTCACTGATTAGAGTTGTAGTGAATAGCCACTTATGAGAGCAAGGTAAGTAGGACTGCAAAGTATCGTGGAACACTAGGCAACATTGTCTTATTTATATTAACTGTGTATAATAAGTGTAGGTCAAATATAACAACATGTATAATAAACACGATCGTGTCATTGTGAGAGTCGAACATTCTATTTAAAGATGGCGTTAGTTGTAGAATGCTATTGTAAAGAAACCAGTCATGCTAGCAACTCTGAAAGTGTTTTCAGAGATAATAATATTGAATGTGTGATGAAGCTACTACTTTGAGAGTGTTTTCAGGGACGTTAATATTAAATGTCTGATGAAGCTACTATTTCGAATGTGTTTTTAGTGTTCTGCTGTTAGGTGTTTGTCAAGTTTCTAGAAAAACCTCTGGTCAGTTATTTGTCTGACTGATTCAGTCATGTAGTTCGATTTAGTTATTAATAGAGCACTTGAGTCATATCACTAATATATCTGCAGAGTTGGCACTTTATAATAATGTATACACCTGGAGTATCGTGTCCGTTAAATTAGTCATCGTGTCTTACCCAATCACATTATCCGGGCACAAGGTCAGCCACTTCTAATACGAACCTTTTAATGATGTAAGCTAAGCGAGGCAGCTACTAGTAACATGTTAATAAATCTTTCGTATGGTTTTGCCTTGGTTTGAACCCACAACCTTCCGCCTCCAATGCGAAAGTTCTAACCAGTTGGACCACCGGAGAGGTCATCCCAAAGTTTTCTGACTTTATGATTTTATCATCCCCTTACTTAATACATTTACTCAACATTCATAGCACTGCATGATTCTAAAACAATAATGTTGTTATTTTCAATCGTTCTCTATAAGAATTTGAGATATTTTCTCCATGTCCGATAAATCAGCCTTTTTTCCTTAATCTGTGTTGATACTAATGGACGATATTTAGATACGATGTCACCTGTTTATTAAAAGGTGTAATTTTGTTGCATGCAGATGTTTCTGGAACACACCTGCGTACAGTTTAGACTCTTGCCGGTATTTGGCAACAGTCATCTCTAGCGCGAGATTCACAGTGGCCATAGGACAGAGGGTTGTATTATTCCACGTAGATTTTTGCAAGTAAAATATGCACAGATGTGCGCAGAGCAAAGTGGTAACGGATTTTTACAGGTATTAATTAAAAAGTGATGTCAGCCCCTAAACCGACAGTCAATAGTATTATAGGTGGGGGGATGATTTATCAGAATATTATTTACTGTACGTCTCTAATACACAAAATAGTTGCATCATAGTAGAAGAAGCTGTTTATCCGACAATGTTTAACTTCGATTGCATACAAACATCTGGATATCCAATCTGCATCCATTATAACTCTACAAGAAATTACAACCCACTGTGAAAACAATTGCATAGTTTAGTCAGTCAATTGATTTAGACCCTCGACATCCGCTGCCTTTGCAATGCGCAATAATTTTGGTAAATTGTCATTAGTTGTACAGTAAAGACATACGATCAATCAAATAATACAAAAATCAGAGTGGAACAGTAACAATTTCAAACTATACAAATCTTGCATTGCATCACTTTCGTTGCATAAATTCATATCAGAATATTATTATCAGAATATTATTTACTGTACGTCTCTAATACACAAAATAGTTGCATCATAGTAGAAGAAGCTGTTTATCCGAAGCTGTTAATACCTTTGTTTCTTCCCTTATGCGATTAAAACTTTGCCATTAAGTCAAATCAAAAAGTATTAAAATACCTCGTGCAAAATCTAGTAATACTGTTAATGTTTCCTTTGCAAAAAGTGTGTTTATAAAATATATATACACAAAGCAACGCAGTTTTCATTTCATAACTGAAAATCTTGAGAAACTACATATCAAAGTATTGAAATGCGAATGAATTCCGCACTACAATATCAAATTATCGGCTTCTTCCGACAAGGAATTTCAGAGACATGGGCATACAAAGTACAATTGGTACATAAAGATTTAAAATGCAAGTCCAAAAGCATCTCCATTCATTAGTTTCAATATTTCATTTAGTATAAACCGATCCGATTGCGAGTCGATAATGAATGCTTCATATAGTTTTCATGATATTTATGCACGGGGATATTTATAACTCTTGTGTATGTGCCATTTGTATTTACGTCTCGATTTATAACCTTGTTAGATCTTAGTGATTAGTTGTTTGGTTATGGGTAGTTATTTCTTAGCCTAACTCTTTATCCCATTTATAGGAACCAACGTAATAAGGTGCAGTATTTATGATGGTATGATTTGTTTTGCAGTTTGAAATGGGGTCAGACTTGCATAAATCGGCAAACAGTCAAGCAGTTACTATCTTAATTTAAGAATTTTGATTCACTGTGCTTTTCAGTGTAAAACTTTTCAATACATGGGTTAATCTTTTGTTTCATGGTATCATTGGGAGTTATGTTATTCCTTTATTTTGAGATGTACTTTATTGCCGCCGTAAAAGCAGTGTTGGGGGTGCACATAAGTTATATATCCGTCATTGCCTCTATCTCCCATACATTGTACCCTTTTTCGCAGCAAGTCACGCGATTTGTGCAGCCCATGGATTATTAATAGTAATAATCCATGTCAGTCAAGCTGCTGGCCGGCAAACACCTCCTCGGACAAATATTTGTTTATTTTTTTACCAGACTTTTGTTTTCAGCGAATCCGCTACGTACAGTCTTCAAATTCGACCGTGCTAAGTATTGTATCATGGATAGCAAGCGAATAACGTTTATTAATGATGTTGAGACTGCATTGTGTCGCTGCAATATTTTCTGAAGAGACACGTACTCGTGAATGCAATCGTATCGAAATTACTTTGCTAGCACAACAAGAGACACCGATGACTATCGAAATAGCCGACAATAATTCCGATTTGTGCACCCATGGTGGGTTGGGAGTTGTGCTAGAACTCTTTTCTGTTATAAACACAGCTACTATGTCTATATCTTTTGTATCTAACGGTCGTCTTTCCCAATAACTGTTACCCGAACATGTTCTATCTTGTTGAAGACTAGTCGAGAACTTTGTTGTCTCACTTTGGTTAATGTTGCTGTTAAATACTCATGGTGAATGTCGTATGGGTGGATACAGCCGCCAATAAAACTTCGCAGTTATAGAAACAATCACTGAGTGACTTGACAACTGGTGGTGTTTTAAACAATCGTTCATTTGTCTTTTTGATAATTTTATGTTGGCCTCGATCTGGTATTGGTGAATCAGGGTAGTTCCAACGGCCAATTTCTACCTGACTTTTAACAAAATTATATATCAGTTGATACGAGGGTTTGTTACATCACCTTGAAAATGATATTCATCCACAAGAGGAACGAGATTAGTATCGATGTAATCACCTACTGCCAGTTATTCCAGCACCGCAGTGGTAAATTCTGTAACTTAATTTCCGCTGTTTGAATCCATTACTTGTATACAATGACGAATCTTTAAAACAAACGACAAAGAAGGTTAAGTATCCGTCCTGAAAAATATTGAGTAGTTTAAAATGACTTTCATCTACGGCAACTAAAGCTGGTGACATTGCAATTGTGTTATTAATTTTGGCAATGCTTCTAGGCCTGTTAATTCGTGTTTCAAATTAACAATAAGATCTTGAATGTCAGCATTGTGCGTTTGTAATTTACCATTTTGATCTTAATATATCACAAGCTTAACTGGGTGAAAATCTACGACAGCACGACTAGTAAACTCAGTCAAATCCGCATTGATAACAATCCTGCTCTGCTCACATCAGAACCACGTCGGGCTGAGTAATGTCCGTAAATGTTAATATACATTTTGTATATTATTTAAGGTACTTTAATGTAAAATGATTAAGTGCTTACAGCGTTGGTGGAGAGGTTGCATTACCTGCTGCCATTGTGAATAATACTTCAGTGACAATATGAATACATATAGGGCCATCCAGTCCAGTGTGGAACGGTATAGTTCATTAACACAGTAGCTGTAATCTAGCATCCCGAGTTTTTCTTATGAGCAACTTCCACTGGTGGTGAAACGAGTCACAATACAAACGATGATTAAGTGTAACCACAAATGCAACCCGATTAGCATCGTGTCCTATTGATAACCCCCTGTTGACAATACCGGTTTCATGTTTATGTGGCACCATCGATGCAAGTTCATGTCGCATATAGACACAACAAAAATTCTTTACTGATTTTACCATCGCAAGCAAATTAAGATTTGGTTAACGGGTAAACGGCGTGATCTTCTGTGTATTGTATCTGATAATCGACGATCTCCTCCCGACGTTTTTATAGAACTTGTTCCTGGTAATTTAAAGACTTGTCCTTTTAAATTTGTTTACGATGCTCTACTCGATCACGAGAGGCTTTTACTCCTACCACTTTTATCAGCTTAATTCTTGATGCAGTTCCAAGATCCCAACATCGCAGGTATTTTAACGGCTGGGAGCACTGCTGCTAACAACGCTGGAATCACTGCAAGGAAGGAAAATATTCTACCGGTCTTTGCATTTATGTACCATCTGAGTTGGATATTGAGGTAGTATTATGTAAGCTGCATTAAGCCGTTGCGTTTTGTCTATTCACATATGTACATTTGCAGTAAATATTTGTCGGATAAAGTTTCAGCATGAAGGCACAATAGTTGTTTAATGTTCTTTATTTGCCCCAACATATGTTTACTAAGGCCAAACATCACTTCGTGATAGGACATTATTATTTAACAATATAACGTTTTTAATGATGTATCTTCAACAGGCGCATAAATCGCTCTCATTCGGCCACCAGCACCCTCCAACAATGAATAGGATGCAGAAGCTCTTTGAACTCTAAGTGTATCTCGAACATACTCGTCGTCTACTGAACGGACTTGTCACAGAGGCAATTCAGGAAACAGCAACTATAGAAGCCAAGAACAAAATAAGAGGAAATTAAAAGATGGTTCAAACCTTTAGATACGCGGCAAACCTGTGTGGTGAACCCTGTCACGAAGACACCACCACCACAGCGCCAACCACTAACAAAGGATGGTCATATACCTTCCGATAGATTAGCAAACAAAGGCACAGCATCAACGAGTGAAGGACGCAACAGTGAAAGTCTATCTAAAGAAGAATTGGATCTCTGAAGATACCGAAAACATCTTTTCACAGCACATTTTGATCACTTCCTGGGGTGAAATTTAATGGAGTAGACGGTGTGGGAAATGATGACATTAACCTGGTGCACGGGAGCAAAACAAAAGTCCCTTTGCAGAGCCAAAAAGATCTATAGAAAAGAGATTCTCATCATTTTGCCAAAACAGATTTTTTAATGGGTTTAGTTTGTATCTCTTTCCTGAAAGAAATGATCCCTTTTGTTTATAAAATATGTGTGTCTATGTTTCCTTGTGATTGTTTAGTGGTCTTCTTATAAACACTTACTACACATGATTCTTTTATTATATATTTTGTAGATTTGACGCTTGTTTGCCTTTTAAAAATATATAATTTCTTTACCTTCTCTATTGTATGTTTGCATAGTGTATTGCTATATCTTTCTTGAAAAAGGCCAACCTTTTCTCAATTGTTTGTTGGTATGGAGTATACTCTGGGAATCTTTATGCTTTGGTATTGCGTGTGGTATATTGTGACATTGTCATGTCCTTCAATTTTGTACTTCTGTCATATAAACTGACGCTTTCCTCAGCCCTACCATTCGTCGTCAATGGGAAAAGAGGAAACTATGGAGAATAAGATAACAGAAAAAAATGTTTGTTTGTGAGATCGATATCATGGTGTACATAGCGCAGCTACTGGAGAAAGTAGTCGCTCATATCTACAAGCTAAGTCGAGTTAGAAGGCATGTTTCTGCCCACAAAGACAAAGAAACTGATAAAAGATATCATAAACGAGGAAACATAACATCAAGGCAATATGGGATAAGGAAAGAAAAGAAGCGGAGAACATTTAAAAAATGGCAAGACTTCGAAAAAGGTGAATAAAATCAGGCTCAACGTCCTGGAGAAATTTACAACAATGCGTCATCATGACTGTAAAGCTGTCATAGAAGTAAAGAAAATGAAGGTTAAAGGTTAAATTCATAAATCAACTGATGAGATGGTGAAACACATGGAGATCAAGCAGAAAGTTAAACATCAACTATTACCAAAATCATTGTGCTCCTGATTTTGTGTATAGGTATTTGTTTGATTTTCTATGCTTGTTTGTCCACATTAAGTCTATAAAATCTACAACTCGGTCACAAATAAATTCCTACAAATATAGAATTTCTGTATGCAGTAATCAACCTTCGCACGAAAATCCCTAAAACTGATATGTTTACTAGTGAAACCGATACACTTTGGTGTTAACATGGATCGACAACCATAACCATAATCAACTATGTGACATCACATGCATTGGATTGTATGATATTAACTTATTTTGTTTTGTAAAATGTTCATTTTATTCGGAAGGATATTTACTACTTGACTTAGAATTTGCCAACACAATATACTTTTACATATTTTTATTTCTAAGATTGGAGCATGACAATTCCTTTTTATATTAGTGGTTATAATGCAATTCCTTTTGATATTAGAGGTTATAAAACAATTCTTTTTTAATATTAGTGGTTATAGGATAATTCCTTTTCATATTATTTGTTATTACTTTTAATATTAGTAGTTATTACCTTTTGATATTAGTGGTTATTATTTTTTCAATATTAGTAATAATACGATAATTCTTTCTAATATTAGTGGTTTTAGGATAATTCCTTCTCATATTATTTGTTATTACTTTTAATATTAGTGGTTATTACCTTTTGATATTATTGGTTATTATTTTTCAATATTAGTAATAATACGATAATTCTTTTTAATATTAGTGGTTATAAGACCATTCCTTTTAATATTGTTTTTTATAAAACAAATCCTTTAAATATTAGTGGTGATAGGACAATTCTTTTTAATATTATTTGTTACTATTTTAATATTAGTGATTGTTACTTTTGAAAATTAGTTGTCAATAACATTAAAAAGTAATATTAAAAAGAATTGTCTTATTACCACTAATATTGAATGTTATTGATTATTACCTTTTTATGTTAAGGTTATAAGACAATTTCTTTTACGCGCAACAAATGAAAGCTGAATTAAATGAGTCAGATTGAACTAAATTAGTTCTTCTTTCCTTTTAAAATGTTTGCATTACAATAAAACCTCATATAGACAGAATCTCAAATGGTTAATGATTTAATATTAGATTCATAAAACTCGTGAATAATATTTCTCCTTTGCAAACCTCAGCGAGAGAAAGCTGTACATTATTCAACTCGTTTCACAAATTCAATATGAAATTATTACCCATTTGCGATCCCCATACATGACTTTCTGCGTTAACGTAATTCTACCTGAGTTACTTGTAAACTATTTAATGTCCAGAAAAATACATCGTTGCAACATATTACAACCACATCGCACACCTCGTACCACTGTTAACATATTTAAACTTCCCGATTGCCCATTTCGTATTATCATATTTATATCCGCCGATATACATGATTGCGCTCTCAGGGGAATTTGTTGTTGTTGTTGTTGTTGTTGTTGTTGGGCTTAA
>QKMX01057231.1:0-12692 GCA_003401595.1 Venustaconcha ellipsiformis
TAATACTGGCCGCCATGTATAGCCTATCTTGTGCTTAAAAGTGGCTTTAAGCCCAACAACAACAACAACAACGACAGCAATATGGCACAACGATCGTGTTTTACCCAAGACGGAGTATTTGACAAAACCTTTAAGCTACTTCCAGATGATTCACAATAAACCTAAATAAATGAAACACATGGATGTCTTTAGCGAGGAACTAATCTTAGTCAATTACGAAGAAGAACTGGACTTTGTGGAAAAAAAACGAATTTGGAAAAGTCATCACACGTCAACGGCGAAATATGATAGACTCAAAAGGTTATACTTAACATCCCAGTACAGTCACCGTTTCACGATGTAGACTATTTGTACCTAAGTTAAAAAAGGTTGTAACGTGACCTCATCATGTTAGAAACCATTTGAAATGTCTTAAATAAATGATACTAATACATTAAAGTATGATTGCAACGCATGAAATTAAAATTTCCAGAAATAATTTAGATAACGATTCAAGATATTTAATTATCTGCATGGATGTTATTTATGTTTGGTATATATAGCTCTTTGCACCAGTTTTCACCTGAGTGTAACACTGTCTCGGCTGGCAAAGTTCGCGAAATTCGCATGTTTCAGAACCCGTAACTTCAGTTTAGTACAAAGCTAAATAGTCAATGATGGCTTGATGAATAGCACAATAGCTCAAGAATAAAACAAACCACATAATATTTTCGTATACTTTTAAAGGCGTAAAGAGCAGCAGGAAATCTAGGGTCATGGGTGGAACTATATATTTTGAAGTTACTGACCTCTTCTCTTAATTAAGTTGGAAATAAGTTCCATATAAAGTCAGCGACACAATTTCAGAAGCACCTTACTTGATATCTCACAATTCACATTTTAATGAACGACTGGTAATCAGCTACATGTAAGCCATTTATTCTCAGGTCTATGCCCGTTGAGGTTAATATCTCATTGCCCAAGATCATTGGTCTGCTCATGAAGAGACAAATACGTACACTGACACTTCTTTTACTTATGTAAGCCTTTCTAATATTAGTCTTCTGACTGTCTTATCGCTACCATCTTCACTTTATCTTTGACCACTTGCCACAATTCGGTTAATAGTCTAGCGTGACTGTTAACCTATTTATAGAGAGAGATCAACACCCATTACGATTACACTTGATCTTGACATTTCGATCTTCGATGAAAATTTTGTATACTATCGTGTATATGTCATTCCTTTTAATTTTCGTTTTTAGCAATATAAATGTACTTCTCTTAAATAAACCAACAATAGCTGGTACTAATTTCATATTCATAATTTATTTGCACACTTGTCAGAATGTTGACGAGCATTTTCATTGCAGGTGATTTTAACTTGAAGCAACTGTCTGGTATTTTGAATTATCCCAACTTATTACTATTACGTATCATGATGCAAAATTGGTTGCAGATATCACATATTTTAAATCCAAAGTGTTAGATGGTGTCCAAGCCAAAACCCCTGACCTGCTGATTCTTCATATAAATTAAAATGGTGTTGTAGAAATGCAAACATATTCACAAGTTATTTTGCAAATCAATTTAATATTAAATCATTTATTAATATTTGTGCCCAATATTTGCACAGAATGGGTATAAAGTTGTATTGTACATTGTGTGTAATATTACTTAAACAGATGAAAAGTGGTTATTGATGATTCCAAATAGTTTCTCTATTTTGAAGAAGTGCAGCATGATTCTCAAGAACATTTTTATTTTTAGCAACTATATTGAACTCGGAGGTTGAATACCCAACAAGCTACATTTATTAAGTGGATATCCCCCACCAAGCACAAGCAAAGATGCTCAACATCGAAAGGAGAGGAACACTAATTAATGTGCTTGGTCGAGATCATGGGTACATGTGCTACTGACTTACATAAGAGCAAACATTTATGACGAAAGTTTATTTTAGATTAGCCGGATGTCGATATATAAATGCAATAATAATTAAAATACCTCAAGAATGCACAAACAGCTATCACAGTTTTTGCATCCATAGATGAAAGCAAGATCATTTGTTAATTTGGGCTATTTTTATACCGCCATTTTGTTACATCATCATCACTGTAATACCCGGAAATATTTGCCCCCACAATAGTGTATACTTACATCAAAGACACCAGGCAGAAACTAATACCCCATAGATAATAATACTTGCTAAACCTTTTTAATACACAGATAGAGCCCGCAATAAAAGGTTAATATCCTGAAACTACAAGTCTTAGTTTGAAGGTATTGAATTTTTTGTCAACAATGTTATATGCGGAATCCACCGGTTCACCTATATGTGATTATGATCAGAGGAGTGCAATTTGTTCAGGTAGCAGAAGTTTCGTCGGAGTCAAATGTAACATTTTAATTAGACGTAAGTTGTAGAAATGTTGATGTTAGAATTGTTATTTCTGAACAAGGGACGTTCCTTTAAGTGTAGTTTTAATATAGACTATGAAAAATCTGTTAAAATGGCTGTATCATAGTTAGCTACGTTTCTTTATCAACATATCATATTACAGTTTTTGCATTATAGGACCTGCATCTAACTCGGGATTTGATAATGGCGTTTGTAGTTGTACTTAATACAGCAAAATGTTTCCAGGTGCAGTATGTACTAAGTCAAAATATGAACCTCTGAGATCAGTTTTATAAATATTCGTTAAAATTTTTTGCATATATTTTAATTTTTAGCATATGTGTAACACTTTGATACCCTTGATCTTGGCCGTAGAATGCATAAGTAAGGAATAATGCTGGATACTACAAATGAGAACTTATGGTGAATTTGGTAACAGCTGTAATTTAATTTCTCGAATCGCATAGGAACTACCAAACTAATAACAACTCTAAATGTTTGACCTATATATTCAGTCCTACAAAAACGCAAAATAACATACGAAACAAAAAGCACAAACATATATCACACATTCGACAATACTGATCCCTGGAAAGAATCAGTAATATTAAAAAAAAATTCCAAAACCAGCCTGGGTTGAGGAGTATATTGAACACTAGAATATGGAGCTGTGTAAACCATAGATCAAAATTCATAAAACCAAATTTAAATAAACTAAACACAAACAATATTTATATAAGAGGGCAACAAGAATGCATACAATCTTTTAACTTTTGGAACTAGGGTGTGCCTCATATGATGTTAATCTGACAGGTACCACACCAATAAATTAATGACTTGTACATCTTCAGCTGTAGATATATGCGAGTTATTTATAAATTTCTTGTGTGTAAGTTATAACTATTTGACTACCACGTTTTCTTGTATCTTTTCTATGTAGTTAGGCGTACGTAGTATAATCCAAATATTTTCGATTCTTGTTTGTGATTTAGTAAGAGATTTATATTAGCAACATTAAATGGCATTTTTAGGAAACGTCAAGTTTCATATGATTCTTATCGGACATGGGTATGTTTACTTCTGAAACTGTTTATTGCTTTATAATGTTGTGCCGATAATATATGTTTTATACCTTACCGTATATAACGTCATTACTTATTATCGTATATGCCCGTGACATGCATAGTACTCGGTGTTAGATGTATTGTCAGCTGATCGGAGTCGGCGTGGTGCCGGATGTAGAACTAACCATAGAAGATGACCATAGCAGCTGTAAAGAAGAACCATAGCAGCCCTAGAGCTAATGAACAGTGTTACTGGTCGAGTAGCAGGTGGTCGGGCGTTGCTGACCAAATCGGTGGGCGCTGATTGCTTGACCAAGGAATTGAATGGTGCTTGGTAACTAACTGAACGCTGACTGCTTGATTGAACAAAGTGACTGGTAGCCAAGTATGCCAGTGTCTGTGTGTTTTGTGTCAATCCTTGCATGTAATCTTGTAGTCGCGGGCTAATTTTGGGGTTTGTTATACCCATTCTTTATGGACTAAATATATTATTGTATGATATATGTCCCTTTGTTTTCATCATTATACTATCTACGTAAAGTACCTCAGTTTTCACTATTTGAGTGAACAAATTTTACTATATGAGTAAATTACATCATCTCTTTCTATTTGAGTAAAACTAATCATTATTTTCGTCGTGTGAAATTACTGTGAAACATTATCCTTTGTCCTTTTACTGGGTAAGGTCATTTATTTGTTTTTATATTTGTTGCATTATTAGGTTCTTCCAGATTGTGTTAATTTGTCCAATATTTGGATCTTATATCTTATCTTATGTCTTCATTGAAGTCATTCATCAACAATCATTGCATTTGTATCACCATCAAAAGTGTTCTGCTATAAATCCAATATGCGACCCGGTTATCTTGTTAGACCTGAACTGTTTTGAATTTGTGCCATTATCAATTTCTGGGTCAATATACATATATGTGTTGTATTTCTCTTGCGGCCAAAAGTTCTCAGTATCCATTTTTAGCAATGCTTTTTTCCGATTGAATAATTCTTGTTTAGTGTTTATTATAAACATATTTTGTACATTGCATTAAAATTGTGATGTTCATTGTATTCATATTTTAATGTGTTTGTTTGTATGGATAAAAGCGAAGGGTAATTTGGCCATCTGAGCATATTGTAATTAATTTTAACTAACAGGAACAATGCAATCATATTCGTAAAATGATAAATAAATTACCACTTAGTGTTCATCCTAATTTCATTGTTGCCAATTCATCATTAGTCTAACTATTCATACACAACACACTGAAGTATTAGTGTCGATATATGACCGAACTAGTCTCTTCTTTTGAACGAAATTGACACGTCCAAGAACTCGTATAGCACATTATGGTTGCATGAATATGACATGAGTGCATCTATTTTTAGAAAGGGATATTTTATTAATATAACAACACACTTTGTTTAATTGTTACATCAATCTCTTGATAGAATTGCAAACATATGGTTTTATATTTTGCCTATGTACTTGCAGTAACATTATGAATTGGTTATATAGTATTTGTTTCACTGCTTGTTTTGTATTTTCACAAAAATGAATGTCAGAAAACAATTATTCTGTCACATAATGTTAAACCTTGTTTTATATATGAATTGCATATTTTATTTCGTTCATTTGCCTAATTATTGTTAAATATTGAAACAGACAATCTAATGAAGCAACATTTCCAAGACACTGAGAGGTATGCCACTATTGTTACACTTAGAGTTTCATACTGATTTTATAAAGAAAATAATGACAAACACTTGCGTTAACATTTGCATGAAAATAATTAATTTAGACAGTAGTCTGCATTGATTATATTCTTAAAACACTTGTATATTTATATCGTGATGTGTAGGCATCAAAACAGTTGTTTCAACATTCTATGGAAGGTTTAACTTGCCAAAATGGAGCAGTGATAACATTAAGGGTAAAATACCATGATAGATATTAAAACAAGCCTGTGAATGTGAAATAATACGTTTTTTGGTGCACAACGATTGATATCTTGAATTCTCTTCATGTGATAGATTTAATCCGGCGCTGGAATTCATCATTCATCTGTTCGATTTAATAACTGCCAGTAGGTATACTTACAACTTGCCAATCGGGAGTTCCGTCGGGTTTAATTTTTGTTTCAAATGCTAATCAATTGATTGGTGTAATACACCGAACGATTTTGATCTGATATTTGACAAACTATAATAAACTCTTAGTTGCATATTTTGTATTTCTATGGCTGGAATAGACTTTATAAAGCTAAAGCTAAATTTAAGGTTAAGTTGAGCTTGCAGTTATCATTGAGTTTTCCAACGAGCTTGTGTTAGTGACGATATGTTGTAGCAGTTCTTCCGATGACATTATTGATCTAAAATCCCTGATTTTAAATAAGGATCATACTTCCCTCTCCTCCTTCTATTTGATCTATCTTCATTAATTATAGGTTCAGGTATTCCATTGGCTCTTCAAATACTTCATTGTAAGATTTTATTATCATTGTGAATTCATCATCGAATATTTTACTATCACCGAGAACCGACAAAACAAACGATGATAGTTTTGTGTATGCTAACCTCACCGCGTGTAGTTTTATTGTGAACACGTGTAATTTTGTGGTTGTGCATATTGATTTCGTTTTTGCGATTATATTAAAAATACCAGGGTTTGCTGTTGCGGTTGAAGCACACCTTGTTAAAATTGCTGACGATGTTATTGTTATTGTTGTTAGCAATACACCGGTTCATCTATAACAGCTGATCCCGAATACACAACTACGTCAACTAAACTACATGTCAGCAATGTCTTTTAATTTTACTGTATAATCTTTGATGATATTTTTCAATTTGGTTTGCCACTCACATACTTGATTGTATCTGCAATGTTGGAAATATTGTATGGGGTCACTTTAGCGTCAATTGGAACTTACCGTTAAAAATGGGTATATCAAAATTGGCGTAAGTGAGAATTTAACATGGTAATGTCACCAGGAGATCAATGGGATATTGGTGGTTTCATGGGATTTATAGGGTCAAATCTATTTATTTGGTGAAAGGTATTTGTAGTGACAAAGGGTTGATAAGGACAAACATAAATATACACAAAAACTACACACCCAAACACACAAACAAAAGGACGGAGATGTTCTAGAAAAGACTCACAGATGTAATAGAGACCCGAAAAAGGAAACTATTGTATGGTACAAAACATTTAATCAAGTATATGCATGGGTTCTGACCTGTGCTAGGTCTAAGCACTATCCATTTCCTACATAAACATTTGGACATGAAACAATCCTATATACAAATTATTTTGTTCTTAGTTCTAGTAAACTACCTTTTAAAATTAAAGTTCTTGCCGTCGAAAACCCACTTCGTATACAACGTACTTACATTTAATAAACTAATGCATTTTTCTTTCACTCTACATTAAATGTTACTTTTAAATACAAAGCTAAAACAAGAAATAAACAATCAAATAGGAAACGGTTCATAGTTCTCTCTATTTTCGTCACATATGTTGCTTAAACTCTGGTTTGCTACCACTTGAGTCCCAGATTAGATGTGAAGTATCATAAGTTATTAAGACAAAAATAAGTGAAAGATAGGGGATTGACGGTTGTTATTTAGACACATCCAGTCAATTTCACAGCTTATTTACTCTGTCTCATACTTTGGTCTTAAGAAAGATTAATTTTGTAGGTGCAGAAGAGTGGTAAGAGCGGTTTTTTATACTACGTACTTGTCCAAATGGAACAGTACCATTTCTAGCTCTCTTGATGACATCAACTGTCTGTTTTCTTGTAACCTTTTTCTTTCGTGGTAGGGTTTGAATCGAAGGATCGTTAAGATGCATGATGTGTTTAAGACGCACCGTTGTCGTTCGCATAAGAAGCCAGGGTTCCTATATGTTAGGCTTTAACTTGCTCCTGTGGAATATACCAAGTCAATGTCACTAGAAGAGGTAGAGAACGGTATATATACGGAAATATCGAACTTGGATATTCCATAAATTTCATCCATTATACGATTAGTGATTATTTAAACCAGAACTTGTGTACATATGTACAACTTTATGGCGTGCATCAGATTATTTTGAAATAGTATCTAGTACAGCAAATGATTCACGACCACAAGCTGGCGGATCAGGTATTGTCTGTGTTGGTAATGTCAAATACAAATCCTTGGTTGTTGCCAAGAGCTTTGCTTGCTGATCACATATTTTAATTTTTACTTTGGAGGTGCCAGTCCATACGAATTGAAATAATCAATTCCACGTGTATCAAATGCGTATACAACC
The DNA here is from genome assembly GCA_003401595.1 of Venustaconcha ellipsiformis. Lineage (NCBI taxonomy): Eukaryota > Metazoa > Mollusca > Bivalvia > Unionida > Unionidae > Venustaconcha > Venustaconcha ellipsiformis. The sequence goes on from QKMX01057231.1 coordinate 7,739, forward strand.
GACTGAGTACATATCTTACAATGATAGTTTATTCAGATCACCCTGGATGTGTTCGTTTTAGTGATATTTTTATTCCACAGTCTCTATTGATACTGATTGTAGTTTTTTTTAGATGGCTAGGAGTGAGACTGACACTAACATGATGCTATGACATTGATAATTTTAATGGGAAATTTAATTACATATTTTCTACTCGGGAATTAATAACTCTAATTTGTCCACCATCAAATCCAAGCAATATTGTTTTATCTGAGAGTATAACAGCGATTGCTCTGTATTCATCAGAGGGTAGTCGTGCTACACGGTCTAGGAAGCGAATATTGTTACGACTCTGTAGTTAAATTAGATTTGTGTTAAAATTTAGTTTTTCCTAATTCGTTGTTTCATATTTATTTCATTTTTAAATTATTAAATGTAAGTATTATTATGATGATTATGGTTTTATGGGTTTAATAGCTTGTTAGAAGCATCGTATTTATTCGAAAGGTAAATGTGACTCGTGTAAGCACGATTTTTGCCCGATGGTTTTATCGGTTCAAGTAAACAGTCAAGTAAAGCTACGTAAATGATTGACTCTGACAACGTCATTACTAATAATAGTTGTTTACGTTTTTGTCATGGCCAGGTGTGATTTCGAAATCGCCACGTGTTTTTCCTGTGTGTGTTCATTGTGTGACGTATTGGTTTCCTTTAAATACTTCTTACTGTAAGAAATATTAAGTCAGTCATAGTCAAGAGTCGTGGTCATAAGTTGAGAGTCACATCATATCATTTTGTAGAGTTTCTAATATCTTAAGGAAAATGTATTCTTGTGCTGGAAAGAGTTGTTCGTTCGTAAGTATGAGGGACAACATGTGTATTGTTAGTGGTGGTAACGGTATTTAATTTCCTTTCTAAATAATAATTATTTTCTCTGGAGAACTACACAACTGGAATTTGGACAAAGACACAGTGGTACTTGTAAGATTTGCATGTTTCACTTGAGTACTGTGTAATTGTATTGGCAGATTTTATCATCATATCAATCGTGTTTTTATTGCCTAATATGCTTTACTAGGAACATCACCAATAGCACCAATACTTGTTCACGAACAACGTCAATAACTTTCATTCTCAGTTATTTGTGCAATCGGAAATGCTTTTGGGGCTATCATTCTAAATAGACTCCGAACAACATCACCAAGAAAATCACCGTAGATCGCACTTTATACGTAGGTTATCTCGAATTTATAACCCTGATCATGATCGGTCCACGCTGAGCATTATGTATGATCATCTTAATTTAGTCATTGCATCGAATTGCATACCATCAATCACTGTGGCAATTATCAAGGATTTCATCGATGGGAGATCGATAAACATTAACATCCATGATACCGCCTGTAAATAATCTCTGACACAAATAAGCTGCTTCATCATTGATTTCTGGGGAATTATTACTAGCTAGAATTATTACAATGAGAATTTCCAGTCGTTCAACATGATATAGTCATTGCCAGGACATGGATTAATATGGCCACTTCCTCGAGTAGTAATACCACATCCAGTTTCATTTGGGTATAGTGGTATTCTTTGTTAGGTGTTATTTGACTATTTATATTTTGTTTTTGTTGATGTGTCTTGCTGTTGGAAGTGTCATTCTTTTTGTGATAGTTGTTATAATTATTGTTCTCGGTATCGTTTTTCACGTTGTTGTAATTGTTACATTTGTTGTTGTCGTTGTTATTGTGATAGTTGTAAACATTTAATATAGCTGTCTATTGGACTAATAAATGTAATACATTTTGAGCAATATTTCTGGCATGATTAACTCCGTAATATATTCGATATCTCCATTTATACCAAGTTTCACGACTTTAACTACCGTACTTGGTTTCAAAATTGTTTTTCTTTCACTAAAACTACTCGCGGCAAACATTGATAATTTATTAATGTCCCCAAGTATTTTGATGTGCTTAATACCCTGAACAGTAAATTTATCAGTCGTATCAGTTCTCTCTCATCTCTGTATTGCTTGTTCTAGTTCTAATTCTGGTTCTGGTATACTATTTATTATATCACATATTTCTTCACAACTTTGGTTTGGTTGAGCAGCAGCTATTTCACCTGAAAGGTTTTGTTCAGTCTGTTTCGTTTTTATATTTATTTCTGCTATTTTCCAGTTGCTTTACCGGCTTGCTCTAACTTGGAAAGAAGAGCTTTGGTAGCTTTTGTAACCATTTTAAATAGTAGTACTGCTCTTTCTGCAAATTCCACCTGAGACACCTGACAAGTTTGTAGGTGTTGCTTGACAGAATCACAAACGGGTAGATGTAACTTAATTGCCTCTCAACGCTTTTCGAACTAATCGATCTGCATTTGATTCCATTTTTGGTAAATGTTATGACCACGTATTGTAATTAATGTGTGTTAAAATTTGAATTATATTTTATTTCATTATTATATTTTTAATGTGATAATAATTTTGTTCACAGGGACTGATATTTTGAAACAAACGTCATGTTTATTTAGAAAGTACACATGACTCTCATGAGCACAATTTTGCATTCCATGGTTTGTTTAAATAAACAATCAGCAAAAGTGATTGGTTGTGACTAAGGTAATTTCTAATTATACTTGTTGACATTCTGTACTGCGATGGTGAAATTTCAAAATCACCAAGCTTTCTTTGTGCGTGTATATGAAATGACGTTTTCTTTAAGTTTAAATACTCAGATATCCGTGAAATAGGGTCAGAGTCATATTTAACACCTTGTAGATTCGTTTATATAACTTGAGAAAACTGTATTATGTGTTTGTTGTTCTGGAAAGAGTTGTTCATTTGTACGTCTGTAGAGCGAGATGTATAATGTTATAGACGACAGCTATAGTTCATCTACCTGTTAAACAATAATTATTTTCCCTGGAGAACAACACAGCTGGCTTAGGACAAAGACATTTGTTGAAATTAATTCTAAATTGGAGCAGTATAGTACAAATTGTGATTCAAAATGAAAATTCAAGCTGTTTGCAATATTGCTTGTTCAACTTATGCTGGTCTTACGCTGGCCTGGATACACCGGTGGATGGACGTTGATACTGATAATTGATAATGAATGGATTAAGTACTTGAACAGATGGACTGTCTCCAACTGATATAACTGTATCTGTCTAGTTTGGTACTACATTACGACAACTGGCGAGAGAATGTGAATGGAATGAAATGATGGCCAGACTATTCGTTTGTTCGTTCGTTGGTTCGATTTACGAAACTTTCGCCCATACACAGTGTACATTTGTTTTCACCCACCCTCCATCACGTGAGTATTAGGTCTAAGAGACAACCTGAAGTTTGTTCAGTCGTGTTACGTAAATTAGATCAAATTTGACCGTTGAATAATGGATCATGGTTGTTTTGTAGATATTATCGAATAAGGTTTTCAAGCAAACATAAAATCTAACATAATAATATAGCAGTTTTAGCCATAAAAAATGCTCTTTCTAGGAGAGCCCATCAGTTGTTACTTGAAGAATTTCTCCAGGTGCTTAAGCGCTGTCCAACAGTACTTTTGACGACCACTATTGTATTCTTCTTTCAATACTTTGATCACAGAAACGTTTGATAGTGCAGACTGTTTCAAATTTTCCATTTTCTTGTTTGTGACAATTTTGTAGTCTTTGGCAGGTATACCAGGCGAGTAGCATTGAGCATTCAAGATGGTTACTCCTAGAAATTTCATATTCTTGGCCGCTTTCCTCCATCTGGATTTTGCTGATTTGGTTTCATGTATTCTTGGCAAAACTTTATCGTCTTCTATGTACTGGATTGCGGCTGCTTTGTCGATGAAAAAAGCTGCCATTGTGATTTATGATGCTTTGTCATATAAATGTTGGTATCGCTCCACACGATCATTGCTATAATTATCTTCCTGTTCTTTTCCTGGGGTTGGTATATGGCTTGGAGGCACATGGTATATTGGTAGAAGTAGAACGCCGGACGGTGATCTGGGGTACAGAATGTACAGGTTCATGTTTCCCCCCTAATTCTTTGCTTCCACTGGAGTTGCTCCATTTGGATTCCTCCTTGCTTGCTGCCTTGTAAATCTAGGTTGAGTATTCTCAACAGAATGTGATGGTGACTGCATGTGCTGCTGCTGTTGTTGTTGATGTGGTGCTATCGGAATAACATCACTTTTTGGTCTTTAATGGTGATGCAACTCTCAAAAAGTGCGAAGATGTCCTCAAGGCAATGGTTTGGCCTATAATGGTGTTTTGAGTAGATGTTAATGTCCATCTTTTTCCTTGAGTTCCACTTGTATGTAGTCTAGGCGTCTTTGTTTGAGCACTTGGATCCCTTCGTGCCGACTTTCCACATCGTCCTATTCTCATTTGTCTCTAGGGTTACTTCGTATATCTTTGACATACTTGGTATTCCGTATCAGGAGAAGAGTGGCCAGACTGGCGACCGCACCGATTTATGTCTTAAGCAAAGAAACGAAGGAAAGCATCCATTTAACTTTCTAAGAACGGCAAGTTAATATAAGGCAGAGGGATAGAGTGACAATAAAGAGCATATATTTATCCGGTGTCAGTTTCAAAAACAACAGACACCCATTTTCAAAAATGTATTTATATTAAAAACAAAAAAACAATAATTAATACAAATTCAACATTTAAATATATTTTGTTTTAAACAAGAACGTATTTTCAAGTTTCAGATCTTTGTGGACTGACACTCCACTTACACTCATTGACGTCTTTTGTGAGATATGACACGAGACAATTCGGTGGTCAAGTTATATATAAATCTTATGTCAAAAGTACATTTGGTTTTAAAAATGCGCACCCAATTTCCTGACGTACCAGTCAGTCTCTCAGACACACTCACTTCCTTGTCGGGGTTTGCTTCTTCGTGGGTGCATCGCATGCTCTGGTTTTGTTTGTTTGTTTGTTTGTTGTTTGTTGTTGGGCTTAA
>QKMX01057238.1:0-10922 GCA_003401595.1 Venustaconcha ellipsiformis
TGTGAACTGAAATGACTGATACACCATTTAATCAGCTTCTGTTCTTTGTGTAAACTGAAATGACTTATACACCATTTCATCAGCTTCTGTACTTTGTGTGAATTGGTACTACTGACATATTACTAAAACAGCTTCTGTACTTTGTGTGAACTAATATGACTGACAACTTATTACATCAGCTTCTGTATTATGTGTGAACTAATATGATTAACAAATTATTACAACTTAGAACTTTGTATGAACTGATTTGACTGACACATTATTACAACAGTTTCTGTACTTTATGAGACGCAAAATATGATAAAATAAGCATTTCTTAAGAACCAGTTCAAAAACGTCTTTGAACCTCAGAATATTTCTTGACCACTTGGATTGCTTGCAGCTCAATGTAACTGTTTATTGAACCAAACATTTCAAATGTGGCAATCATTACCTCATAAATATGAATGATTATGCATAAAGATAAAAACAAATTCATTTGTAAAGAATAAAGTTAAAAACATTCAACCATTAGATATGTATAAAATCAACATACTTTTCAAGAGGAATTTTAAAAACTTGTAATATTTAAGACTATCAAATTTTAAGTACAACAATAAAACATTTCCAAACTTGTATTGAAATAAGATGTATTTATTTTTTTAAATATGGTGGTTCAAATTATTAAAAACATTTAAATGTATTACCACTGTTATATCAAGTGGTTCTTCTTAAAGAAACAAGATTTTACGGTATACGTACCTCTTCAATTTTTAACTCAAGCGTAGGTAATGCAACCAGAAACACCAATCAATTCTTACCCACATCATGCTTACGGCATTAAATTTAACATCATGCTTACAAAGCATTCAAATCTAGTACTACTACTTACCCCTATTAATCATATATGATAAATGAAGCTTTTAAATCTATACTAAATTTAAATTATATTCAATTTCTTCAACCTTAGTTGATAATTATGAGATATGTCCATATGTAGGTATTCCTGCCTCCAAAACTTATGTAGTAATCAAAATGCCTTGTAGGATTTATAAACAAAATGCAACCCCCCCAAAATGGAGACACATGCTCTTTGTTCCTTTGATTAACATGTGTGGCCTTAATACAATCCTCAACACACTTGGCTTATTGCCAAATTTGCCTCCATTTGCTTTGTCCAGACCAAGCCAATATGGCAGAGTTTATCAATGTGTACTATACTGGTTTAACATTGCCTTTGTTACCTGCACAAGGACATACTGGCATGTTTTCTCAGGACTAGGACACACATTTCAAACCAATTTTCTACTGTATAGGAATACCCATATGTGACTGGGTTCAGGTTGCAACTACCTACCCAGTATATCAAAAGAGGCAGAGGGGACACTCATGGAGGAAGTTTTAGATAAGGGTTTTGGGATTCAGCTGAATCCACCATTTTAAGTTAAAAATGAATTTTTTTAAGGCAAAGCCCTCTCCCCCCAAAAAAAGGAAATATTTTGTTCATTTTAAGCAAAAGAAGCTAGCCAACTGATCTGATGCAGCAATCTGCCATTGTATTGTGGAAAGGGATTTTCCTCTACTGCTACTCAAGGGACAGCTGTTGGTCTTAATAAAGTTCTACCATCCAAACTTCACTGCTACCTTTGTCAACAGGGGATAATGGGCAGTCTAAGGCACTAGCCTTTTCAGATCAATGTCATCTCATTGCTGTATCATTTTTCAGGATTTATTCAGCTGTTTTATAGTTTTAATCCAGAAACAAAAGTGTAAATGGTAGATGGATAGATCAACAGACAAAAACATAAACAATAATTGAACGAAGAATTTCTAAATAGTCAGAAACAAAAACATCTCATTGCTGTAACATTTTTCAGGATTTATTCAGTTGTTTTATAGTTTTATTTCAGAAACAAAAGTGTAAATGGTAGATGGATAGATCAACAGAAAAAAACAAACAATAAATGAATGAAGAATTTCTAAATAGTCAAAAACAAAAATATCTCATTGTTGTATCATTTTTCATGATTTATTCAGTTGTTTTACAGTTTTGCTCCAGAAACAAAAGTGTAAATGAGAGATAGATCAACAGACAAAAACATAAACTATAATTTAAAATGAAGAATTTCTTAAGAGTGAAAAACTATAATAGACTACTTCCCTAATATGAGCAGAAAATTGCAGTGTGATGTCTCAATGATTGTGGAGTTTTGCTTTGTAAATTTAAGTGTGAATGATGATTGGATGTATGAAAAAATGGACGAAACATTTAAAATATTGAAACTGTACAATTGCGAATATCAAAAGGAACATAAACACCAATAATCTAATAAACAAACCAAATTTTACTGAGACATCTTAAATTGGTATGGAATATTCCCAAAAAATTAAAGTGGATAATGGGTGGATTGACCACTATACAATATAATATATATGCACAATGTTTCATAGAGATATTTTGAATGGTTTTGGAGTTCTTCCACAAAAAAGTGAGACCATTTGATAGATTAATGAATAAAAAGATAAAAACATTAGAAATATTGAAACTGAAGAATTGGGAATAGCTAATGGCACATTGACCAAATTTCAAACAGATACCTTGAAGGATTTTATCATTTTGCCCCAGAACTGAAGTGTGGATAATGGATGGATAGGCAAGTATAAATGGATTAAAGCAATAAAGACACTGAAACTGAAGGAATTTAACAGCAAAAAGTACATCTGGACCACTAGCCTAGTATTTGCCACAAGTTTCAAGAAATACCCTGAGCTAAAATTTGGAGTTTTGCTCATGATATAAAAGTGTGATGGAGAAAGTGATGATTAAATTTGCAAAACATAAAAAAATATTGTTTGGTTTTGAAACTGAACAATTGTAAACAGCAAAAAGGACATCTACACTATTAAACAGTTTTGGGGTTTTGCCACAAAAATGAAGAATGGATAATATGGATGGATGAACAGACAAATGGACAGAGAAACCCACTAAAACTGAAGAATTGGGAATAACAAAAGGCATATACATACCACTGGTCTAATATGTGTAACAAGTTTGACTGAGATATTTGGAACTGTTTAAGAGTTATGTTCCAGACAAGAAACTGTTGATGGATAACCAGACATACATATGGACAGACACAGACAGCAATAACTTAATATATATCCTATAGTATATATACCTATCTGTCAAAATGCAAATATTGTGCAATTTTTAGTCTGCTTTTTACAGCTACTGTCACCAATACACATCTGGCTATGGTAGTACTTCCAGTACTGTTAGTTGAAAATCTATGTATTATGTATTCAACCCCACAAGTTATTCCCCATATGGCATGAAGACTGTCAATATATAATCCTCATGTCTGATTACTCCTGAATAACAACAAAGGAACAAAGACTGGACTACCTTTCTCTACCCCCAAAGTTTGAAACCAGTCCAAACAAGACAGTTATTTAGTACAGTCGTACATTATATTAATGTTTCCTTCCAAGAGTAGCAGTCAAAAACTTTAGCATTGTACAAATAGTATGAAATGTTTTGATACTTTTATTCCTTACAGATACTTTTTAAATAAAGATGAGCAATTATCTCTTTGGTGATTGCAGAAATAAAGAAATACCTTGATATCTGAAATGTCACCATGAAGGATCTATTCTAGAATGCATGACTTCTGACTTAAAGATTCATGCTTATTCTTAAAACAGTGTGCCAACACAACACCACCAAAACATCTAAAAATGCTGCACATCACATTTTCAAGTCTTCCCATTATTTCTTCACTAAATCACTCCAATGTCCAGAAATTTATATATAAAAATTTCCTTACAAAAAAATTGTTATGTCCCTGATTTTTTCTCATACATACTGAGAAAATACCATACAAATAATGCCAAAAATATTTTGCAGTATGAAAACTTTCTTATAAGAACCGTTTTTTATGACCCTGATTTTCTTTTTCATTTAAGATGAGAAAATACATGTACTGTACAAAGCATGCTGAGAATACTTTGTATTATCCATGAACACAGTTTGTTTTAAAGTCAAATTGTTACATGAGCAGAAATCAATATTTTGATCTATAAAGAAAAGTTTTTTGAAATAAAATTGTAACATGAGCAGAAATCAGTATTTTGATTCATAAAGAACAGTTTTTTGAAGTAAAATTGCAAAATGATCAGAAATCAATATTTTGATCCATAAAAAAAAAATTTTTGAAGTAAAATTGCAACATGAGCAGAAATCAATATTTTGATCCATAAAGAAGTTTTTTGAAGTAAAATTGTAACATGAGCAGAAATCAATATTTTGATCCTAAAGAACAGTTTTTGGAGATAAAATTGTAACAAGAAGAAATCAATATTTTGATACATAAAGAACACCAACTATTATTCAGTCAATATTTTAATAAATGAAATCTTATTAATGCCTCTAATACATGCATATACTGGTAAGATGGAAAACTTTTTTGAAATTTAATGGAAAGCGGAATAACTTTGAAAATAAACTTTCAAAACTGATCTAATCTTCATTTTCCAAATAGATCAAGTTTGAAGAAAAGAGGAAACAAAATGAAACCCTTAATGTTCCTTCTTCAAATAATGATTTAAACTGCAGGGATATTAGATAATTATCACATGTATGTACAGTATCACATGTATCATTATTGCTAGTGTTTAAAACTCTATGGGTGATAAAATGTTGCCAATCTACCAATATCGTATTTCAAATCAAACAAGAACTTACATGATTAAGTTCAAAACCAAGCAGGTAAAAATATCAAGAATGAGGATAAAAATGAACTGTTAACCTGAATTTTATTAGCATTTCTTCAATTAATTACAACTAAACACTACAAATAGATTTTAAAAAATTGAAGAGAAGCCCTGAGTACATTCAAAATGCATCTTACCTTTAGTTACATCCTTTGTTGATTAAAATGTTCTACAATGGGGTTTAACATCTTTTAATTTTATATAGGTGACTGACCATACCATTGTAAGTTAAGTCAACAAATATTATAATTTAAGGTCAATGTTTACATTTGAACTTAGTGTATAATGATAGTAATGGATGATATGACATGCTCAAAATTAGCCAACTAAGGATGTATGTTCCAGTTTTCAATAACATCATACCTGTTTGTACCAAGGTATATGCATTTTTGTGGGACAGGTGCCAATAAGAGTTGTTTTTGCCAGCACTTTTAGCACTTTGTCTTGCTATATCATACCAAGAGAATGTTAAGTGCTTTTCCCAAGTACACAATGAGATAGCTGACCTGAGCTGGTCTGGATGGGTATTGTATGTATCCTGGATCTGGATGGGTATTGTATGTATCCTAGATACTTACAAAATTGTATCCACAAGCTAGATGTTATTAAACATATCAACAATGGATGCATTCAGTGTTTCACTAATGTTTGAACAGGAGGAAAAGAAAATAATTTTATACATGAAATATGTATTCTTTGTAAGTAGGAAAAAAATCATTATCAACTGTGAATTCTGCTTTTAATAAGAACATTGTAAATTGTGCAACCGTCAAAATGCACTAGATAACTTTAATTTAAAGTTTTAACAACAAAATCTGAAATTTACAAGAATGTAAAGAAACAAGAATCCCTCAAAGGGACTGACACTCTAATGGTTGAAAGAATTTCCAGGAATTCAAAATAAAACTATTTCTTCCTTTTTACTGCAGATTGTCAAAACCATCTTTAATATTCTTCAGCTATACCTAGTTTTTCAAATTAGCTGCTGTGGTGGACATAATGGATGTCCACTTGGCATCAATTTTAATTAGGACCAACAAAGCACCATAAGCAGTCTTCTAGTAGAAACCCAATGTTGATATTACTGTTTTGGAGGAGCAATGATAACAAGAGTTTCAAGATGGATGCCATGGTGGCCATATTTGATATCGGATTAGCACCATTACTATTTACTACCAACTAGACCTTATAAGAAGATTTTTGGTCAAAGCACTTTGTCAATATGGCCAGTCATCTAGGCGAAGCAGTGATGACAACATTTTCCAGATAGCCATTCTGGCAGTCATATTAGAAGTCAGACAAGCACCATTATGACGTATGACCAACTACATATCATTAAAAGTCTTTCAGTGAAAACCATTTGTTCAGACTTAATAAGATTTTCAAGATGGTCATTGTGGCAGGCATACTGAATGTTTGAATGGTACCATTACAACCAACTAGACATCAGAAATAGTTGTTTAGTAAAATTCCCATGTTGATATGACTATCCATTCAGGATGTGGAGTGAGAACAGGATTTTCATGATGGCTAGTGTGGCAACCATGCTGGACATCCAATCAGCACCATTTTCATTAGGACCATCTAGACATCATAAAAAGTCTTTTGATGAAAACCCCATTGCAATGTTACATTTTGTTCAAAAGAAGTAGCCATCACAAGGTTTTCAAGATGGCCTCTGTAGCAGCCTTATTACACAAAGTATTGGCACCATTTTCATTTAGGACCAACCAGGCATCATACAAGTATTTTAGTTAAAAAAAACCCACATTGATATGACCATCTATTTAGATGGAGTAGATATAACAAGATTTCAAGATGGCCACTGTGGTGGCCAATTGGACATAAGATCAGCCCCATTTTCATTTAGAACAAACAAAACATCATACTAGTCATAAGAAGTTCTTAGTGAAAACCCCATGTTAATATGACCATCCACACTGGTGGAGTAGCAATGCAGTAAGATTTTCATGATGGTCATGTGTTGGTTATATTGGATATCGGATTGACAAAATTTTAATTTTGGACCAAGTAGATATCATAAAAATCTTCTAAGAAAAAAAGAAAAAAAAACAAGATTTTAAAGAAGAATTAGGTAAACCCCAAAAATATTTTATGACAGACTGAATATGTATGTACCTCATCCATATGTAAACCGATTCTCATACATTCTATGTCTAAGCTAACTAAATAGGTTGGCTTCCATTTTGGAAAATCCCTTCACATAAAATAAAGCCTACTTTTTAAAAAAAATCTGGAATCAAATAAAAATGTTGCTTTTATTGTAAAATTGTTTGAAGATATGGCACACCATCTTAAAATCATCTGTAACACTGTGCAAGTACATCATGACTTCTAAGCTGCCAGTACTGTAGAAATCACTAATGATCACTAATTAATACACAATATACATGTACTAAGATAAAAAAAAAAGTGAAATCATCCAGAACTTGTTCCTCTGGCAATTTACATTGCAGAAAAGTTTCTTTCTTCATGCCAGCTTTAAAAAGGGGATATGCATGGTAAATATATACTAAGGCACAAAGGTAAATGTTGTTGAAAATTTGTGTTGACTCACAAGGTTAGAAGTGGGATGTGTATTTTGGACAAAGACTTGGCACATAGTCAAAATCAATCTTGACAAGATTAATTTTCAGCTCAGCTTTCTCTGCTTAAATACACCTCTCTGTGACATGGACAACATAGCACAATAGAATATCACACAATTTGTTCTCTAATGCATATATAATTGGGTATAACATATTGCTACTCTTGAGCACAAAGGTTATTATCTCTATTTAGGCCTAATTCATGAACACTATGCCCTCTTTAGTAAGCCCAGAGGATGGCTGAATGTCTGGGACTCCTATACAAAGCATTTTACTAAACAGGTTGAATGCAGCTTGATAGAGAAGAACAATAAATGTTCCTGCTTTATTATTTCTACTGTATTTGAATAACACAATGGGTCTGAATTCAAATGAGTGGATATCTTTGATTCTTTGAAATAAGAGCTTGAGTTATTGTAGTGAGTAAACTTGACAAAATGCTCATTTGTCTTGAATAAGAGCTTGAGTCATTGTAGTGAGTAAACATGACAAAATGCTCGCTTTACTTAAATAAGATCTAGAGTCACTGCTGTGAGCAAACTTCGTTTTTCTTAAATAAAATCTTGAGTCATTGTGAGTAAACTTGACAAGATGTTCATTTTTCTTAAACAAGAAATAAAATATGCAAGTCACTATAGTTAAGTCTTTTTATTCCATCTTTCTTGTACTGGAATTTAATGACACCCTTTATAGGATTAAATTATCAATGATCAATTAATATTCAGTTACTTCCTTCAACAGCTATGCAAAATCCCACACTGGAAGTGTTTATGTCAGGTTATATAAAAGAAACCAACCTTGGTATTTTATAGCACAAGTTGGTTATTTAGTGCTAAGGTAAACAAAGTAAAGTAACTTGCCCAAAATACATGCCATGGAAGATAACCTGGGCTGATACAATGGTAGGATTCTAACTTGCACCCTTCTGGTCGCGAGTCCAGCATGCTAACCAATTAATCACCACTATAACTGTTTACTTTTGCAAATACTGTTTCCATTGTTGAGGGAAGCAGATCAAGTTTTAAATCATAAAAAACATAATAAGTCTTATTGTTGTTGTTGTTGTTATTGTTGTCATAGGGTTTAACACCATTTTCAGCACATATTAGGCTATACATGGTGGTCAATATAACTGGTGGAAGAAGAACCAGGTAAAACTCTAGTAAGAACCATCAACCCATGGAAAGCCATGTTGGCCAAGCCCAGGATTTGAACCCATGCAGTCAAAGATGAGATAGCAGTGATCTGTGAAAGGCAAGTGCTTTAGACCACTCAAACTCCGGACACACTAAAACATGTCTATTAACTGTTTCGTTATCTGCACAGTCACTGAATAAATTAATTATTATATTCTAAAGCAACAATAATGTACAAAACAGAACAATAATGCCAAAAAAATTCAACAAGTTTGTAATACTGGAAATATAGTGTAACACAGAGACTAAGGCAAAAGCAATATAAGTCATTATTTTAACATCCCCTCATGGCCACAGTCACTCTCAAAACATGAAATATGTAAAAAATGGGAAGATATCCACACATCTTCAAGTTATTCAAGAATTGTATGAAGCACCTGAGCATGTCATGCCAATTTTTATGTTACAAAAATAACTAATTTACACATCCAATAATCTAACACATTTCCTGATCTATATTATAAGTCAAAATGTAAGCTATTAAACTCAGATCTTGTTCTAGCTGATGGAACAAGATTATCACAGGTACAGCCCTTCTGCCACATTATTTTTTTTAAAAATGAAATGCATTTTGCCATTATTGGACTCACATTACTAATTCAACTCTCATAATGCTGTCTCAGCAATGAAGCTTTCAGGATTCATGGTACTGATTTATCTCTCCCATATTAAATCTATGCAAACACCAAGATATTAAAAATGTAATAACTTTAAATTAATGAATGCATATAATTTAACCTATATTTATCAGTATAAACAGCCTTGATGACAGTTTCTGAGTAGAGAAAACCATATGAGTAAAGTTATTTTTTTTTTTACCTAAATGTGTTTGAAACACATTTACAATTCCACACCAAAGATTCAGGTGTTAATATTAGTAATTACGTTTCCACACTCAAGTCAGTAAAAAGACTGAAATTCCATCAATAAAACATTCTCAGTTACAGCAAGGATAAGCTCTCAAAAGATTAATTTTAGTAAAATCTTACTTTCATTATTAACCAATCCTTGACAGCCAAACCAATATATACTCTATTTTATGTTCAACAGTTTTAAACTGGTTCCCATTTTTCCATATCATATTTCCTGTGAGTTCTATAAATTTACTACTAAAGATTACTTCCTTTAACCGAGCAAGAACATTCTTTTTTAAAAAACAGACTGCTACCCAAAGATTTGTATTTCTTCAAAAGGATTTTGTTCTCAATATATTATCCTCTATATATGGTAATTTTTATGGTAATTTAATTATTTTCAAACTGTCTCATGTCAACCTGTTGCTATGTAGTTGCATGTATTAGGCATGTCTCTATAGTTACAGCTCAGAATAATGTATGGAAACAATGTGTCACAAATGAAAACAGTTTAGCATGCATCCAATCACAACAACAGAAACATAAAGGATGTACTGGGTCTGACATGATGTCTGGAAGCAGACCATTAAAATCCACAATAAAATATTGCAAATATTGCTGATGCATTTTCATATTATGATGATTCAGGTGACATTCTTGATGACAGAATTATGTTTAAGATAATTACCATATATATTTGGTCATTAGTCAGGTCCAACTTTAAATGGCACAGACCCAAATCTGCTGTTGCATAATGTGCAACAGATCTGGGTTTGTGCCATTTGTTAGGAAAATTCAATAGAAGAAACATCATAACCCTGAATTGCTGGCACATTATGTAATGGAAGATCAGGGTCTATGTTGTTTGCAATTGGACTCTAATATATGGCAGTTAACACATTTTTAAAAAAAAATTGTTAGAACATGGATACTGATAATTTTAATGATTTTAGAAAATTAAATTTAAATTTTTTCCTCTCACAAATATCCATTTTACTAATTCCACTGATGCCTCATTGGCAACAGAAAACCACATAAAAAAATCCTCAAATTCCCAAATACAAGAAAGTTGGCCCCTAACCGATTCTCACTTTAAACACGAGTTCTGTGTGGTTCCAGATCCAGCCTAATAAAACAAAGACCTGGCAAGAATTAAAAAATAACCTTTATTATTAAAGTTTAAAGCAAAACTTAACCTGATTAAATGGAGCTATTGTTGATATCAATAATAGTTTGATCCCAAATGTCCTGCCTCTATACACAGGACAGAAACCTTTCTGTAACAAATTCCAAAATACAGTAAAAGTTCCCTAACATGCTTTTGGTTTGGGTTTTGTAGCTGTTTTACTGCAGAGAAACACAAGCTGGTTATCTGGCACTGGGAAAATTCAAGTACCTCGCCTTACCCAAGGCACAGTGTATATCACAGTAACTGACCCAGCCTGAACCAAAAGTAGGATTGGAACCTGCAACCTACAGGACACACGGTACTAATTGTATTGAAAAATGGG
>QKMX01057344.1:0-10990 GCA_003401595.1 Venustaconcha ellipsiformis
TATATATATATATATACAAACACAATTCTTTTACAATGTTTTCATTTTATTGGATATTTGATACCTATATTCCACATAACTCGAGTTAAAAAATATATAGTACTACTTTCGCCTTGTGGCCAATTTGCAAAGTATTAAATCAAACAGTATTTAGTATCGCACATTAATAGACTTACACGTGATACAGTTCTAACAAGTTGGATGCGGAATACATTTAAATGGATAACCGAAACAAAGAGCACATCTCATGCAAAAAAGCATGATTAGTAATTAACATGAAAGATCCTCTTCAATCAGTGTAGCAACGCATGTTATGGTAGTGGATTGGTATTAAAATACAGGTTGTTATTAAAACCTCATACAGTGTAAATCACAATGTTGTGCTTGTAAATTTTTATACAAAACTGGTATCTACAAAGCCTCATACAGTATAAATCATATTGATGTAGTGTTAGATTTTTATTACAATACCAGTTGCAACAATGCATCACACAATGTAAATCACAATGATATTATCGTGGCCTTTTGTTAAAATTATAGTTACCAGATAAAGTGAAACTCATGCTTCAACTTAAACAGAAACTTTTATCCTCGAAAACGGTGTAGTAGCAACATTTATTTTAAAGCGAAACTTACACAGACCATTCCATACATTCATTTGTGAAATTCACATATGTTGTAGAAAGTACGTTACAGGGAAAGCCTTTTTGTTATTTCTCACAGTTGACCCCAAGAGATATATAGAGTAGCTAAGAACAACTGAGTAGTCCTAATGTGAGACCCACTGTCAGTGATATTTATTGACACAACAGAAACATATCAAAACCACTTCTTTAGATAGAAGTTAACACTAAGAGAGGTTTATTTATTGCCTCGTTGTGTATAGATGTCGTTTTGAAACATACAATCAATTACACCTGAAATGTTGGTGATATTTTACATCGTTGCAGTAGTGAAAAAGCTATGCTTATTCTGAAAAGATATTACTTTTTAAAATTATATATATTTTAAGGAGTGGATATCATGCAGGCAAAGATGAGAAAATTTGGTTTGTTTCTGTCTTGGTGAAGATTTATTATATTTTTGGTAATTGTAATTTACACTACTCTAGGAGATCATAATTTCTTTACAGATAATGGCAATTTAATACATACGGCGTCATCCAGAAACGGGGTCTCGTTTTAGGTATAAGCATATTGTCTAATTTTATTTGCTGTAAGCTAACGGTTTCTCTAGCTTTGCATCATGATATGGAATCATGCGTTAAGTGTATTATGTCATTAAGGTTTAGAATTGCAACGTGTTGCAATCATTTAATAGATCTGCATTATCTAGAAAATATATATTCAATTTGAGACAAATTTCAATTTGATTTATCTAAAACGTGTTACTTCTTAAAATTAACAGGCCTTTTCATAAAATGTTGCTATAAAGGACTTGAACCATATGTTATAATTAAAACTTTTCAGGGACGTTGGAATGTTACCTAGCACCTTATGTTAGCTCTTTCCGTTTTCGAAATATATTTGTCATTTAAATAATTGGTCATTCAAGCAACTAAATATTAACATAACGATTATTTGTGAGAATGGAGCCCTTCACGATTTGATCTTTGTTTAATGAATATTCCTCGCTGAGTCACGCTCGCCCCCGTAGTTTAGAGCACTCACAAAACATGGCACGTCAAGCTGTTTACTTATACACAGTAGGCACGTATTCAAAGGATACGAACAATTCTTAATTGTGAAATAGTCTAGAACTCGTAACACTGAAACAAGGATTGTTTTAAAGACTAGCCAGACAACCATTACCTATCACGATATTATAGCACCTCATCAAAAGGCTGATGGCTTTCTTACCTACATCCCAACTGTCCGGTTGTCCTCTGATTGTTACAACCTTTGGAGAAAAGTCCATATCCGCTTAAAGATTCTTGTATTTTGTAACTTAATACAACGAACAGTTCAGATATAGTAACACGAGAGACAAAAGTACATGGATTTTCTTTACATATTACATATTTCTTTACATATTAAAAGCAAATTTTACAATTTATTACGTCACCGGCTTTGAAAAATAATGCTAAAGCAATTTGAATCACATGTCTATACTCAGTTTTTTTCTTTTTTATTAACACATAATTTGTTATCGAAAAACAATCAGGTTTTAAGAAATTTCGCTACTGTTAAAACAGTTTTATATTACAACTTGTGCGCGGCGTCGTTGTACAAAGTTGTAAACGTGGCTGTATCTACGCATTAGCACATGTATTTAATGTATGCCCTCGTGTGTGACCCATGGTAGCTGAATCATTTGAGATGAAGACGAGTAATCTATGGGTCGCAAATTGTATGCGTACCGAGGCAAGACCATGTCGGCTGTCTTGATGTAACCAAGGAAAAACACTTATGTCGAGTTTAATCCGCGTGATATAGCCAATAGTGTGATAAAGCTGTCGTTAAATCCGCCAGAACAATTTATTTCTGGGCCAAACTAAAAAATAAAATGAGTTTGCATCCATCAGTGTGACTGGTTTGGTTATAAAATGCAATCTTGTTATATTGTATAGTCGCACACATGAGACACAATTTCTAAGTAGCACTACCAGTGTAAGGTGGTAGAGGCCCTAAAAATAGCTTAAAATTTGCCACTCCCGTCCATAAAAAACAAAACTGCCATTTCACTGCGCTGTGACAGGTTCACCTATCCGTGTGACTAAGCTGCTCTAGCTTCTATGCTTGCGTATGCAGGCGACTCAGCCGCTCTAGGTGTGCTATGTTTCCCGTATTGCAAACCACTCATTTGCTCTAGCTGTGTTGTGTTCGTGTATGACGATAATATAACTACTGTAACTGTAAATGTAAGGAAAGATGATGTTCAAGTCAAACTTAGAACAGATCACACTTTTTAATTTCGTATAATTATATTGTTATGTGTATTCATTATTAAAGAAGGCAAGGTTCATAAATTCAGACAAGACGACTGCATTACGATCTATTTGCTCACAATTGTCATTACATGCTTGAATGATTCACAAGGAGAAATGTTTTAGGTGTCACAGTTTGAAGACAAATTATCGTGCAATTAAATACAATTTATCCGGTCATTGACCTTTATCTAAAAATGTACCTATGTTTTAGGATCCCATTTGTAACATTCGAGCACAGTGCTGCAGTTTTACATAAAATACATTTCCAAATAGACCAGACAGAAGCATTCATCTGCCGTTCATATTTTTCATTCTGGAGAATCTATAATAACGAAGGATCCCTGAAGAAGGAAACAGTGGAAAAGTTTTCAGTTTTATATGTTTGCTTATTTCTCATGAAATAGTAATGGACGTACCTTTTAAGTAACACGTAAAATTCATTGACTTAATATTGACCAATAAGCCATCGTTCGACTAGATGTATGGCTGTATCATTTAAAAAAATGTAATAATTATTGTGTACCAAGGATGCCAATTTACATTTCGCAAATCAATACTTTTACATTCCTATTATTTAGGGTTTCATGCTTCTCAGTGTGACTGACATATGAGAACTTTATTCTAAGTGTATTTATTTTCACATTAAAGTACACAAACATATTTTAAGGTTAAATAAACGATTTAATTAATAACAGAGTATACATTTAGCAGAGATGACCTAATGACCTCTTGATATCCAGAATATGGGGAAATGGATGATCAAATAAACATACACAGCATGACGATTTGATTGGTCTAAAGACAAATTGAACTTACATTCTTTAATAGTTGGTAGATATCTGCAGCTTTTTACCTTTGTCCTATTCAAGAAAATATCGTGCGACGATGGGTATGGCAATGAAACTTACCTTGTTCCAACTATGCAAATTTACCTCTCGCAAACAATTTTATACAGCGACTTTTAAAGTTTTATTTGTCTCCAAAGAAAGAACTTCATGCTAGCTAATTGAGAACTTTAGAGAAAGTGTAAAGTTTTCAAGTGAAAACTGGACAAGAGATTTTAAGGTTATATTAAATATTCGATTTGTTGTATTGCATATATGTAGCAGAAGAAACTAATGATCAAGTAATATTGAAATATATTTGCAATTTACATTCTGTACAAAATGGTTGCCAGCTGCTTCGTTAGGCAAAGAGTTATAATATTGACAAATCCTTTCGGTTATATGTCGAGTAACTTAAACTGAAAGTTCTATGACCAATGGTCTCAGAAATATCTAGACACTTTTATCTACCAGGACAAGACATATAACGATTGGGCCCCGGTTAGCGGAGTTGACTAAAGATCTCGCCTATACCAATCAACGCCTCTGTCGACTTGGTTTCAAGTCTTGTGTTCGGCCAATGTATATATGCCAGAAAGCTTGCCAGTAAAATCCCGTGAGTCGGTGGTTTTTATCGAGGCTTGTCAGGGTTCTTCCTCCACCCCTTATTCTGGTCACCATGTATCGTGTGCTGAAATATAACGTTAAATCAACAACAACAATATATTGTATTTATGTACAAGGGTAAACAGCTCAGCTTGCATATGATCCTGGAAATCATAAACCTGGTTACGTTGCGTTTGAGCGTGAATTTAACATTACATCACATTTATTTTTTTGTTTTTTTAATTTTTTTTTTATGTCCGGACCGCCTCACTTCATTCTTGGGAGCTTCTTGATGATGTTTGCAACTTGGGCGTTTTAAATGGCTTCTACATTCCGTCTGAAATAAAGGTTTTTTTTTACAAAGTATTATTTTCTCATATGTTTGAGATATGTAGGGCAATATGATTGCAAGAAAAAATTACTCAATATTCTTGTAAATGGAAAACGAAAAAAGTTCGGGGATAGATGAGCGTTGATTATAAACCGAAATCAACTGAAAATAACGAAATTTCTGAGCAGCGGCTGTTTCCGAATTAGCTCGTAAGCTTGCCAAAGTAGGTCAATTCACGTTTGAATGCAGAAATAGATACAGAGAAGAAAGAAATTCTTTCCGAGCAAACTCTGAGTCATTGAAATCTTTCGTTTAAAGATGTTGCGTTCGACCGCTCTGTTGTTTCTACAATAGTACTTCTGAAAATAGAAAATGTCTCCACTTCGATCGCTAAATATTTCCTTGCATTTATTCACAAAATATATTATAAATCCTATGTATTTTAACACCGTAAACAAGACATAACTTATAATTCAGATCTGAGTTTTAGTTTAAGACTGCAATGTTTCTAACTTCTTTGGGCATGATTAATCAATTGCTTCGGACTGCTTTCTTAAATATCACGTCTTTAAAGTCTTAATATTTGTAAGACATATTTACTAAATTTATATTTTCAAATTATTTCTACACTGAATGAAAATAGCAAATTTGACACTTGTTCTGCTATTGCAGTTTAACTTCCTGACTAGCTAACTGACTTGCTCATAAAGTAATTATCTAATTATGCCATATTATAAGTTCTACCTTTAATTGCCTTCTTTACTTTGAAAGACATGGAACATAATGCATGTAATTGGCTATAGTAATTGTGTCCTTTCCTTTATAAATCTCTCTGACTTTACTCATATTTGTATGAATTGTCAAACGCAGTGTTTTTCACTACATCTACATTCATGTATTTCACCATCTTCTCGATCATTTATATTTTTTTTTCTCGGCTTCATGTTTGTGTAGCCTGGTAGGTATTCTATACATTTCGGACAGGCACATGAGATTATAAAACAAAACTCATTTAGAAGTTTATCTGCTACTCTTGTGGTGATGGTGCATAGATGCTATTTTACACCTAAACAATCGGTATAAAGGTATATTTTTGGTGTGATCTGTGTTACACGTATTCATTTACAGAGATCTAAGATTCTCCAAAATATTTTCTGCTGTACATCTACTGGAATACTTTTGAAGTAGCTGAGGAACTGTGCCCAAGGCGTGCAAACATTGACTCACGCACGTCTGTTTCTATTTCTAGTCTTACGCAATATATGGAATTTACATTATGAAAGCTAACAGAACAAGATAATCTAAGTAATGACGGTAAGTCTATGTAGATGAGAGCCAGCATATATTGTTATACGACTAAATGCAGATTGATACATATTTAGTGTCTTGAATTAATAAGGCAGTATTAATTTATTTGATTGCTGAATCAAACTGCATTAATACTGTTGGTGGATACATTCGCTTTGCATGCAGTGGAATTTGTTATTTTACCGATTGTTCACAGTGAAACACTGGAGGTTTTTGTTGAAGGTAGTATAATCTATTTACTGTATTTTTAAGTCACACAATTTACACCTAAAATACAAATCAAACTTAGTAACAATCATTGAGGGCCATGCTCATTATATTTCTCTTTATTGAAAATATCATCCACATAATTTTGAATACACTGAAGTAAGAATACGCATGTAATATTATAATTTACATTCGATTGACATATCATAAATTAAAAATCCATTAGGTGAACGTATTAATTTTCTTCAAATATTCAAAATAAGGATAAAAACATGTCCTTTTCTTTTTTGGAAACATATGTTTCTTTATTACATTAATTATTTTTATTATTGATTCATGTTTAATTTATCTACAAATCTATATCTAATATTCGCTTCAGCTGTTTCCAAAATGATACCATTTCTAAGTACTTAGTCCTGATTCATTTGTATTTTCTTGCCACATGCACGTTGTAATCGTTGGAAAAATGATAGCAAATTGGAAAGGCATATTTCAGGTTATTACTACTTGTCGTCAGATGGAGCTTACAATGAAAATTGTATTGCTGCATTTTTTAAGGTACGTTACATCAAACATGTGACGTTACGTATTACTGCATATTTTAAATATACGTTACATCAAACATGTGACGTTACGTATTGCTTGAGATTTTGGTTATCAGTCTCATGGTAATAATAATTGCAATTGGAACCTTATTCTATAATTGGTTTCATCAAATAAGTTATCATACATTTTAATTTACCGTTTTCTTGATATTGGCTTCTTAGTCTTCAATCATTCAAAGTAAGATATTATACGTTTCTTACAGCATTACTAACGTTTACAGCTTTTAATGTTGATAGATTGTATCGAAAGATAAAACTGTATAATATACTATTGAAACTTTACAACTGGACTTAAAGTTCATTTAGATGATCTCAAAGGCTAATGTTTGCATTGTAATGTATATAATCAGATATAATATATAACAGGGATCACGTTTGTAATTATGGAAATCTCTCGAAACATTTTTAGCAATGCACTATGTATCATTTTCTGAATTACTGTTTTTGATTGTCATCTTGCACATGTAGTGTTAACATAAGACATAAATATCCAGTGTACACGTGGAGACTAGTTTACATATTTTTCAATTTTGTTTTTGATAATGATCATGTCAGTGGGTTATTGACACCTGTACGGCCGAGTGCAGTCTGACACTCGATGGCGGAGTATTAAAGACAAACAAATTACAAACGCAAATGATTGAAAGGTTAGCGTTACCTTTCTTTTATCTAGAGCTGGAGGAAACTAATTTATCTATTTTATGGACTACAGCGTGCCAACAAAAGGAATCGTGCAACATTCGACACTAAACCCTAGTAAATCCCGACAGAAGGATTGAAAACTTTTACAGTAGTCTGATAATATTTCGTTTATAAGTTGCTTCACCGTGCGTCATAGATGCATAAAAGTAAATAAATTAAATCTCATAAATTCAATTATACGAACTGACACAATGCATAATAGAGCTTGGAAAATATTGAGACCTTACATAACGTCATTCAAACAAAGACAGTGGGTGGCAGTAACAGGAATACTATCTTAACAGTTGCCTTGGACATTTTAATTTGGATTTATCTTTGAGACATTTCCGGGTCATCTTCAAACATTTGTGAAAATGATCCTTGATCCTTGCTACCCTTGCGTGTATCCTCTTAGAATTACACTTTTATAGAGAAAAGCTGGGATATAGATTTATTTTTGTTCAGTGCTAGCTTTGAATTAAATCAGTTTTTAAAACTTTTTTTCCTTTCCATATCGTATGATTATAGATTATAGATTAATACGAATATTGTCAATTATTTGTTCCGCACATACGAATGAATTTAGGTTAAATTCATTACTATGGTTAATTATATTGCGAAAGACGTATTTCCTTTGAGCTCATTAGTTTTCTTGTAACATTTTAATTTCATTTGACGGCTTTTAGAGGAATTTCTTGATTTGATGACATATTTTATTATGTCTGCAATTGCTAAATAATGAGTTAACTCCAATTGATCATTCTAGAAATACTGATTCTTTTCATAACGAAGATGTGTCGTGCGCTCCACCGTTTTAAGATTTTTCCAGAATGAACAAATCTACTTTTTGACCACACACTCTCATAGAACAAACGTATACAGTGTAGCGTATTTCATGTATTGTTTCGTTTCTATGACATTTTTATTTTACTGATTTTAGACATAATTCATACTAATATTTTTCAAAGATCTGATATGGCAATTTTCTTTTACAGGCTCATTAAACGGAGCATTGGGGCATATAAGACTCTGTTTATTTTGCTCTTACTCACACTGGCAATGCTAGCTATATATGCAAGATCAAATGACTCATTGCTGACTTCTATCAAGAAAACAAACTCATTCAATAAGGCCAGATTCAGAGGTATAAAGTACTAAAAATCTACCTGAATTATGGGCAGATATGAATGCATTAAATGATTCACTGGGAATGTATCCAAAGGACTTCAAGATCAAGTTGATAAAATCAGCTATAAGATACGCTAATATTATACAAGTAGAACCATTAAAAGTTCAAAATACCTAGAACGGGGACAGAAGATCCTTTTTAAGCCGCTACTTTTGTGAGTACATTAGTCCAATATTAATTTTATGCTTAATATCAGTTTCTAGACTTTGGCACATCAGTAAGAACGAGCGAAGTGAATGTGTCTTCTTTTGTTAATAATGTCAGAAGGAGAAATGCATCTGTTGTCTACCATGGTAAGCAGTAAAAATAAGATATAATCTAATTATGTCAGAATTTAAAAAACGAAGCAATGCGATCAAAACTATAACCAGAACGTGATGACAAGATCTGCAGGATTGACAAACATAACTTTTAATTTGTGGCAAATAGAAGTGATTCAAGATCTTGTTCTACGTCTTATTAATCCATAAAAGACCAATCAAAGGAGTTTCGTTGGCCAGACTAAGAATATTTTGTCTGTACAAGGTTGGAAGTGCAGATGTGTCAACTGTATCTTGTTAAATTATTCCTGTTTTGAATTCAGTATAAATTCAATGAAATGTCTTTATGTAAGAATTTTGCAGAGCACTTTTGTATTTCCAGGAAAATTATCACTTGAATTCAACAGGTTGAAGAAAACAGGAATCAACCCGAAAGTTGTCACAACATAATAGAACTTACCGTGTCAAGTGTTTTAGGCCCAACTTGAAACTTCTATCAAAACATCAGTTATGCGACCAATTAAGACGCGAAGCAGATTCCAGGATCAGGGTCAAACGTTCATTCTTCTGGAAAAATAGAAGTTTGTTACCAATTAAAATACGCTTTTATCACGTAGTCTAGGTGTGACCTTGGCTCAACTTGATGATTCTTACTCTGAGAAAGATACAAACAAATATAAAAAAGTTGTTTACCAAAAGTGTTACTGATTTTGGAATAAGGTCAACAACTAGATAAAATGTTTCTATTATTAGTTTTTTATATCCTTGAAATGAAAACGATTTTAAAAAATATGGCAGTCGGGTGAAACAGAACTGAACAATGTCAAATCCAGTAACCAATGTTACATAGATATGTAATGGAATTAACAAATTTAAAACAAACAATAATATTGAAAATAACATCTGTCAGATATATAAACACAGTGTTATCAAAATAGCTTTTAAAAATGTCTTTAAAAGTTGCTTCTTATACACAGGATGAATGGTTTATGTTTTTGCAAACTTAACAACGTCATGTATATTCGCTACTTTTCTTCTTAATAACAGACAAAAAGACGAACACGAGCAGCAATGTAATGTGGGCTGTGAACATCCTGAGTACGAGATCACTGCATTTGCCATAAACAGGCTAGATTTGAAAAATGTATATTTATTTACTATTTATCATAATTTTCATTCATCAATAACTATTCTTGACTAAAGTGTTCTCATGTATCATACCTAAAATTCATGATTATGTAACAGTCCAAAATAAATAAAACGTTTAGAGGGCTGTTTTTTTCTATGCTAACCTCTGATTATGAGACCCACTCATCCTCCTTCATTTTTGCACAGCCATTCTCTTAATCCTTATTTCATTCATGGAGCTCTTGTGTGAAACTATTTATAAAGCTATATCTGGATGCGATTATCAGCATTATACATCATTATTTAGCCGAATTATATCACCTGCGCGTCTTACTCACTCCTTTGTATTTCTGCAAAATAATTCTACTGACTTTTTAGTGGATTTCAACGACATTTAGTATTATCCTTGAGGCTGATTTTGATTTTTAGTATTGCTATGTTAGATTAAAAGCACCTATAAAATCTTTTAAAGGGAACTATGGTCTCTGTCTTACCAACATTGAAATCCACAAAATAATTATTTTATTTCTGATTGATTTTCAACTACACTGTCTGTATTTGTAACAAAAGTATATCTGCTCTGCTCAACATTCGATAACTTCATCATTCTTGAAAATATTAACATGGAACCTCTAAATGTTCAGCATAGACCTTTGTTTGCACTTAACTCATAAATTCTTCCATAGAAAACAATCCACTGCAATTGAAAAACACTTTCCTTAATATTTCACTTACAGTTATAACGATTTTTCAGGAACACTTCGAGTCTTCTACACAGATGCATCATTCACAGTTCTGTTGAGTATTTAAAATCTTTATATATAATACTCACATTTGTTCTAGACAAGAAACTTAAATTATCGTAACGTTTATGTGTGTGTTTGTGTGATTTAGATTGTTAAAGTAGCTTTAACAATTTTTC